>JAOSBN010065131.1:0-43494 GCA_027563595.1 Erythroxylum suave | reverse complement strand
TTAAAGTTAGCTATAATAATATATATATAAGTCTTATATTTTAGATCTTAGTATATAAGTAGTATTAATATAAATAACTAAAGAATATAGACTTTCTAGAAATTAGGCGGTAGATTAAATCTAGTTTACCCAATTAGTAGTGTATAACTCGGTGTATAGATTGGTATGCAGTCTGGTATATAGTCTGGTGTGCAGTCTGGTGTGCAGTCTGGTGTGCAGTCTGGTGTGCAGTCTGGTGTGTAGTCTGGTGTGCAGTCTGGTGTGCAGTCTGGTATGCAGTCTGGTGTGCAGTCTGGTGTGCAGTCTGGTATATAGTCTAGTATATAGTTTAGTATATAGTTTAATATATAGTTTAGTATATAGTTTAATATATAGTTTTATATAGTAAATAACCTAAGCTAGAGTATCGGTCTAAGATCTTATCCCGCCTAAGTTTATTCTTTAATATCCTAAATCTATATAATTTATAGTCTATATAGATTTATTAAACTAAAAATGAATATTTAACCTTTTACTAATAAAGCTATATACTTAAAGATATTACTTATACTTAATAAGACCTATTATTATAATTAAATAATAACGGCCTTAAAGCTAGAGAGATTTATTAGGAAAGTATTATTAATTAAGCGTATAGATAATTTATTTAATAATAACTCTAATATATTTACTTTAATATAATTAGTTAATACTATTACGATATTATATATCGCGTTTAAGTCTAGCTATATTATATTAAAATCTAATAATATTATATCTTTATTCTATTTAATCTATCTTCTCCGTTAGTTAAATATTTAATAGTCTATTAAAATCTATACTTTAAAGAACTCTCTTAACCTTTATATTATAATTAGTTAAAGTAGCTCGTCTTAAAAAATAAATAAAAGAAGTTAATCTACTTTTAGTATTAAGCTATAATATTATAAGGATAACGCTAATAGCCGTAATTAAAAATAGAGTCTCCGATTTAAATTAGCTCTATAAGAGAGTATAAAGTCGTTAATTATTAAGCTTAAATACTTTTAAGAAACCGTATTTAATTACTAATAAATTACGTTATATCTAGATCTATTTATAAGCTTAATCTCGCGACGCTAAATTATTTTAATTTAAAAACTATCCCGCTAGTACTTTAATATTCTTAATTATAAGAATATATACTTACTTATCCGGCTCTTATATACTTTATACGTAAATATAGCCGATTATTACTTCTATAATAGAGATCTTTATATATATAAAGATAATCTATATATAATAATTATCCGACGATCTATATTTAAAAGGAATTAAAAGGAAAGGTTATTATTAGTTAAGTAAACGTATTATTATCTTAAATACTACCTATCCCTTTTATTTAAAAACGAGCGTATAAACTATCTATTATATTCTATCTATTTAAAAACGCTATAATTTTTACGATTATCGTTAACTCCTTATTATTATATATTATTTTCTTAATCTAATATATTACGGTTCCTAGATTATTATATAATTTATATTCTCTCTTTTTAGTCTTTTATAAATTATTTTATTTATCTTTACTTAGAAGGTCCTCCTCGATATTAAATATTAAAACGCGAGAGGGCCTTAAGCTTATATAATTTTTATAGTAACGTTAATAGTCGGTATATATATCTAAAAGAGAGTAAAAGCGTATTTATTAAATCTAACTTCTAGATATCGCCTCGTAAATAGATATAGTAAAATATATTAAAGAGATAAGCGTCTTAATTATATATACCGCCTTAATTAACGCCGGTTTATATTATAAATTAGGGACCGTCTCGCTATATTAATAAAATAGGCGAATATAGTTAAATAAAATCGCGATTAATATATAATATATATAGCTTAGGCCTATAACGAGGATAAAAGTCTATAAAAAGAGTTATTTATTATATTCTTTAAAGAAATACGTCGCTTAATTATATCTTTATTAACGGCTCTTCTACCTAGATCTATAATATAAGACGGTTATTATAGGAGAGAAGAAATAAAATAAATAAAAAAGAGGCTTAAAAGACTATAAAAGAACGGCGATAATATAAGAAGTTACGCCTTTATTATACTATTATATAATAGCGAGTATTCTATAGTAATTAATTTTAAGTAGAATAAATATTAATAATTAAAAAATAACGAAACTAAATAGCGCTTATTAGACGTAGAATAAGATCTAATTAATTATATAAATAGAGAATAGCGAGCGTAATATAAAGAGAATAAGGCTTTTTAGTTATTTAAATATCGCTTAATTAGCGCGAAATAAGAGAGAGATATTAAATATTTTTAAGTTATTAAGAATATAGAAGTTAATAATAATATTAAGAATATTATTAACTAGCGTAGTATTATATAACTATAGCCCTTTCTTTAGCGCTATAAATATTATCCTATAAGCTACTCTTAAGATTAAGACTATTAAAATTATCGTAGCTATTATAAAGACGAAAATCTAAAAGATATCTTAAACTATTAATCTAGAACGTAACGCCGATATTAGCGGGCTTTAAATAACTAAGATAAAGTATCTCCCTTTATAAAAATCTAAACGGAAACGAGCGCGTTAATAAAATATATTTTTATTACGCTCTTATAGATTCCGGGATAAAGAAATAAATAGATTTCTTAAGAATATTTTAAATTATATATTATAACGTACTCTAGACCGTACTAGCGGCGAAAATAAAGTTAAAGAGATAGATTATAGACTATATTAGTAAAGCCTTTATATTAAAAATATAAAAATATATCTTTTAATAGAGATTAGCCTCGCTATTAATAGACTTAATAAGATTATCTTACTATATTTTATCGCGCCCGTTACTTTATATATAAAAGACGTTATACTATATTACTAGAGACGACGCGTCTAAATAAAGATATATAATTTATTATAAAGAAGTCTAGGCCGATATTAAATTAATAAAAGTTTATAACTAAGATATATAAACGTAGACTTTTTAATATTTTATTTTATTATTTCTTATCTTATTATTACCGCTTACCTTTAAAATTTAAACGTTATTTAATATCTAACTTATCTCTTCTTTAATCTTTTATTATCTTAAACTATATCTCCGCTTAGTACTATAAATCGTAGCTTTATATTAACTTAAAGTCTACTCTATTCCTTTTTAATAAATATATATCCTTTAATATAGATCTAGCTCGCTTAATATATCTAGTTCTATTTATATCTAGTTATAATCTATTAATATTATAGCTTTTAATTATCGCTAGTAGGACTAAGCTTATTAGATAGTAACTATTATATAGCGCGTAATATCGCGTTTATCGCTTTTATTCTTTTTAACTTCTTTAAAATCTTCTATCTCTTATCTTAATTAATATTAATTAAGATAAAGATCTATTTAATATTTTAATTATTAAAAGAGAAAAATAAGTTATTTATAACGATCTAGTTTAATAAGATTTATTTTATATATAAATATACGATCTTTATTACGGCCTCGGCTTTAAAATAAATAAGAAGGTTTAAAAGTTATATTTATAAATAGTTAATTAGATAGTCCTTAGTATAGATAAATATCGCCTTTATTTTATAATATATCTTTATATACGCGAGCGTCTTTATAGCTATAAATTAATCTATATTTAAGGCCGCCTTATAGATCTTCTTAAATAAATAATTAAAGTTAAATATCCTACTTTAGATAATCTATATCTTAGTTTTAATAAGGTCTCTTATAAAGATAGCGCGGGTCTACTTTATTTATATAAAGACGTTTACCTTAAAGTTAATTATTAAACCCTTTAAGTACCCGCTAACGACGTTAATAACTTTAAATTCTAAGATTATCCGAAGGCGGAGTATAGCGGATATAATAATAATACTCTTAAGACCCTATATTATATACGTCTCCGTAGTATACTACTTAAATATACTAGTTATATAGGCCTTAGTAGTTATAACGACTTATTAAATAATATTATTAATAAACTATAGCTAATTCGCTAAGTATTAATAAAAGAGATTTAATATTAAATTAGAGTTTAGCTACTTAAAAGTTACGCTTTATACTTTAATCTCGTTTTAGATATCTTAGATATCCTATATATTTATATTACTATTAAATATCTCGCCTTAATTAACTATTAAAGATACTTTCTTCCTCTATAACCGCTATATTAAATCTTAAATAATTCTCTTTATCTATCTTTTTAAAGCGACGGTCGTAGTATTACTAGAGATATTTTAGTTAATTAAGGCCGCTTTAATAATTATAATATAGTCTTATTTAATTAACGCTAGTTAACTTCTTTAAATATTAATATTCTCTTTAATCTCGCCTAGGGTTTCTAACTAAATTTAATACTCCTTAACTACGCGATTAACGTTAATAATAAGGCCCAAAATACTATCTTTAATAATCTTAAAGTAAATCTAGTATAGTCGCGTTTATAGAAAGTAGATATTCTTTTTATATTAAGGGATCGTAGCCTAGTCTTTATCTTAAAAAAAGTTAGCCTCTATCTTATTTTTTTAGTCCGCTATAAAGGCCTTCTTAATATCTATACGGTTCTTAACGATATACTAATTAAGCTTAAGCCGGTAGTCTTAATTATTAAAGAGAAGTATATAGTCTATATAAATAGCCTTATTAATAAACGGGTAAATAAAGTCTAGCTTAATAATAATATCTAAAGTACGCTTCTCTCTTAAGTCTAGCTCTTTAATTAGACGAAATATATTTTAATTTACGCGCTTAATCTTAGCTAATACTATAACTAAAATTATTATATATAAACGGCTAATATAGTAGACCGCTATTTTATATATTAATTTTACGTTCTTCTCCGTTTATTATCTCTCTTTAATAAGAAATAGGCCGAGTAAATTAATTAAAAAGAGATTAAAATAAATTAATTTAGTAAACTTAATCTATAAAGCGTTTAAATAAAATTATTAGTCGTTTATATCCGCCTTAACCCCTATAAGCGCGGCGGCGTTAGATATAATATATAATAGCTTATTAAAGTCGTTAAGTTAATAAATAAATATCTAAAGGTACTTTTATTCCGTTTAAATTCGGTTAGGAGAGAGAATAATAAAGATAATAATAAAGAGTAACTTATCCTATCTTAAGACGATATATATAGGGAAATATATATATAGGCCGTCTTAAGCTAGAACTTATATATTAATAATAATATTAAAAAGAGAGCTCTTACTATTAAATTAATCCCTTATTAATACTATCTTAAATAAATTAATATAATAATTAATCCTAACGCTATATAGTCGCTTTATAATCTTAATATATTAAACTTAATAATCTTCTAGTTCTATAAAGATTATTTAATTATAAGAAGGTACTATCTTTATAAATAAATAAGGCCGTATTAATAATAATTTTATAAAATAACGGACTTCTAGTAGTCTAAATATATATAAATTAACGTTCTATCTATCTTATTTATAATATTATAGCGTAAACCCGTTAGGCTTAACGGCTATAAATATAGCTAGGCTTATTAGAAGAGACTTTATAAAATATATATCGGGGTATAAACCGCGGCTTTATACGTAATAAATATAAATCCCTATTAAGACTTTTATAATAACGTACTCTCCTTCTCTTAATAATTAAATAAGACGTATTATCTTTAAGTCTTTATTTATAACTAATACGGAACCTAGATTATTATTAATATATCCCCGACTAAGCTAGTCTAGTATATATTATTTAAAGGAGATAGTCTAGGTCGCGTTCTTTTAATAAATAAGACTAAAGATAATAAATATATAATTTAGACTATATAAGACTATTATTAATAAACTAACTTAAGCTTATTTTATTTATATACTTTAGATATAAGATAAGTAGCGGGTTATATATTAAGACGAGAGACTTTAAAATAGTAAATAGCTATCTAATAATAGCGTAAAGTTATATTATAGAGATATATAGCGAGGCGAAGTCTTATTAAATAAAGATTATTTAGCGGATACGTTAATCTCTATATAAAATAAAATAATATTAACTATTTATAATATCTTACTCCCGTATCTCGGAACTAAAAGTTTTATAATAACTTTTATAGATATAGATCGCTTTAAAATATAAAAGATAATTAGAATCGGAACTTAAACGTTATAAAATAACGCTAGAGCCGTAGAGATTAAAGATTAAGAATAAGTCTAAAGAAGAAAGAACGTAATAAAATATATAATATATTAATCTTATTCTATAATATTCCGGCTTCGCTTAAGGCACCGCCTCTTTACGGATAAGATATAACTTTAAGGTATAAGATTAGTCTAATTTTTAATTTAAGAGAGAAATAAATATATAGATAGACGTCCTTCGCTTAAATATAATATTAATTAACTACGTTAGACTAAAATATAAAAGAAAGAGATATTATTATCTCTAAAGTTTAATATAAGATTATATACTCTTAATTATTTACTAACTCTACCGTTTCCGACGTACTATAAGGGCGAAATAGGCCGTAAATAAATAATAAACGCGGAGAAAGTATAAATAAAGAAGAGAAAAAAGAAAGTAAAAGAAAATAAGAAAATAGCGGTTTATATATATATTTAAAAGCTAAAAGACTTCGGTTTATTATTATTATTAAGATCCCTTATAGATAGTCCTACTAGGGCTAAAGATAAAGTACGTATCGCTAAAGATATTATAAAGTAGTTAATTAGCCGACGAAGACGTTTTTTATATTTATATTTAAATAACTCTAGAGAAGCTTTTCTCTTTAATATAAAGGCGAGCTAATTAAAGAAAGAGTATAATAAATAAATTATTAAGATCGCTTTAAATTTAATACTTTTAATATATAAATCCTTAAGGGAGGCGACTCCTTAATAATATAAATTAAAGACTATAAATTTACTATCTAATAAATATTAAAATAAATTAAATAAAAAGAAGCTTTTTATCTAGTCTTTATTAAAGATAATTAAAGATACGTTTAAAATAAAATTAAAAGACGACGTTATCTTTATAAATAAATATTCGTTCTCTACGCCGGTTTAATTATATATAATAGCGTTAAAGAGCTTCTTTATAATCTTAACTTTATTATTTATAGTCCTTTTAAAATCTATATTTAAAATAGATAGCGTCTATAAATATAATAAAGAAGACTCTTTAGTTAAGTTTATAAGCGATAATAATCTTAGAATATAATATTAATCTTATAAGCGGGATAATATAACGTTAAGTTTATTAGTTATAATAAGTAAGATCTTCTCTTTTTTATTAAATTTATCTACGCCTCTTATTAATTTATTATTAATAAACTATCCCTAATTTATCTTTAGCTAGATCCTATCTAAGATTTTAAATCTCTTAAATTAAATAATTTATAATACTATAATAGCTCGCTATTAAACTTTTAATATTAAATTATAAACGACTCTCTTTTAGATTAGAAGCGACTATCGCTTAAATAAATAAAAAGTATTCTTAAAAAAGGCTATAAAAATATAAAAAGAGGGCCGTTATAATATATAAAGATATTTATAGAATATTTAATTAAAATTATAAATTATAGTATAGGCGTCTACTATAAATAATTTAACGAGTAAATTAAAGCTCCTAATTATTTAAGATAAAGTACCGTTATAAAAAAGTAGATTTTCGTTAGATCTTATTTAAGCGGATATACTTTAGCTATATATATAATATTAAAATAAGGCGCTATCTCGTATAAATTATCTAAATATATCGCTTAATATTTAATCTCTCTCTTTATATAAGTACTTATCTATATCCGCTTATCCGGTTATATTAACCTTTATATATAGAGCTTACGAGATCTCTTATATCTTATAAATAACTATTTAAGCTTTTACTTACTTTATTTATTATTAAGCCTTAAAATAAAGTAACTTTATCTTAATTATAATATCTTCTATTAATAAAGAGCGACCCTCTAAATAATTTTAATTTAACGGGTTTTCTTAGATAAAGAAGTCTAATAAAAAGACTATTAAAGTCTACGTTCTCTAATTAAAAGTTATAAAATATAATAGAGAGCTTACTAGATAGAATAAATAATTATTAAAGTATCGTTAAAAAATTAAAGAGCTTAAAATAAAGATTTAATAATTAACTTTAAAGCGACGTCTCTTTAATAGTCTTAAGAAGAATAACGATAGGATATATATTAATAAGATTTAGGATTTAAAGTTACGTCTTAAAGAACGCGATAAGCTTATTAGTTTATTAAAGATAAACGTTTAACGGTTAATATTAAATAAAAATATATTAATAAAGCTACTTAAGAAGCTTTAAAAATCTTTATTTAAATTTATAATAAAGGCGTTAAAGTACTAAGCTAGCGCTAGAAGATAACGATATATATATAAGATACTTAATTTTATAGTTATATAATACGACCACTTTATAGCGATAAAGGATAAGATTTATAAAAAATTAAATAAGTATAATATCTTACTCGTCTTTTCTAATTAAGTAGCCCTAAGATCGAGTATTAAAGACTTTATATATATATATATATATAGGTGGGGGTCTATAGGAATAGTATTTCTAGATTAAGGTTCCGGTTAAGTTAAAGAGTTAATAATAGAAATATCTATTTAAACTAATAAATATTATATAACTAGAGATCTTTTAACCTTAGTAATTTTATCTTCTATAGTAACTTTAGACGACGAGATAGATTTAATAATTATATTAAAAAGACGTTTATAGTATTATATATTATAATCTTTATCGGCGATATTTATAAGATTAATAATCTATAAATTATTTTTTTAAACTCTCTAGTCGATTATTATAATTAAGTATATCTAGATTATAATTAGTCGTTTAATAATCTAATATATAAAATAACTAAGTTACTAATCTTATTATTAATAATAGTTTAAGAGTCTTAATAAGGATTAATAATTAATATAAAGTTTAGATTAATACTTTTACTCTCTTTTTTATCTCTTTATAGCCGAAGCGTTAAAAGATTAATATAAGATATTAGTAATTCTATAAAGAAGTTTAAGAAAATTTAAAAATTAAATATTATCTTCTTAATAAACCTTAAAGGCCGAACTAGTATAATAAATTAACGTTTATTAACTTTAGCCGGGATATAAATTAACGATATAACTTATTAAATAAATTAACGCTCTATAGATAAAGGCTTATTATATTATAATTAATTAATAGTTTAAAGAGAGATAGAGTAATTTTATTTAATTATTTTATTCTAGTTATAATATTACTACCTTTTATCTTTAATATTAAAAAAAGATAATATACTTATATATATTTCTAGTCGCGTATTTAGGATATATTTAAAGACGATAAATAAGTATCTTAATATTATTTAAGCTATAATATAGATCTAATAAGATAATCTTAAAAAAAATCTAAACTATAGTCTCGATATACTATAAGTAGTAATATTACGTAACTAATAAGTTTAATATACGATTAACGACGATTAAAATATCCCTTTTAAATACTTTTAGCTTAACGTTACTATATAAATATATTATAGATTATAGATTAAACTTACTCTCCGGTTTAATATTACTTTTATACTTAACTTAAACTATTCTAATTTTATATTAATAATACTTCGGACGTAGATAATATCAAGATATAAATTTTAAGTATATAAGTCTCTAGAGGCTATATAGGTTTTATAATAGCACTAGTCTCGCCCGCTAAATAATCGTTATAGATAATATATAACCCGGATAATCTCCTTTATTAGATAACGATAACTATATTAACGGCTAATCGCTTATAATCTTATAATATCTCCTTTACTACGACTTATACCTTACTATAATAAGGGTCGTAATCTTTAGTAATCTAGATTAGATAGATAATAAAATCTTTAAAAGATATATTAGTTATATAGCTCTTAGCTTCGTCTATTATAAAAAAGTTAAAGATATTAAGCTTTATTATAAGATTAGTTAACGGCTAGATTTATTAACGAGATATAATAATTATTAATAGCTAGCGTTTAATAGTTTATTTATATACGTAGTAGATAAACTAGAGAAATAATAAATAAGTAGCGGCGGACCTATATATTAAAGAGTTAGCCGGTACTATTTCGCTTAAGAATATATATTACTTATTTTTTCTCTAAGATAGATTTCTTTAAGAGAAGCTAATTCCTAATAATTATAATAATCTTAAGTAGTAATAGCGTATCTATAAGATATATAATAGAGGTCTAGTATTAGACTTTAATATTAATTTAATTTTCCTCGCTAATATAAGGTTTATAAACGTATTCGATAATAATTTAAAAGAATATAATAACTAAAACTAATATAAATATATATAATATAAGAAGGGCTAGAGCGAAAGATTTAATTTTATCTCTTAACTATTTCTATAATTAGTTATCTAGAAAAGGTCTTTCGCGGAAGAAGTATTATTTATAATAATAAAGTTAAGCTAATTATCGTCTCTCTTAAATTTAAATTTATTAAAAGAGATATTATTTATTATATAATTAAAGAACTAAGCCTTAATATTATAAATACTTCCCGAAGTTAATAAATTATATAATTCGTTTATAAAGTCGTCGAGTATATCTCCTAAAATATCTCCTTTTATTTTATCGGTTAATATAGTCTCTAGATATATAGCTATATATTAGACGGCGTTTATATAATATAATAGGGCTAATCTATAGGCCTATATATCTAGAGAAGTTATTAAGATTAAATAAAGAAACTAGATATATTCTAGTCTAATAATAACGACGACTTTAGACGAGCTTAAGTCTTATTAGATTCTTTAAGATACTAACTAGAGCCTATTATCCGATTTTTTAATATATAAAGATATTACGTTTATTAAACGCTAGTCGTAGATCTAAAATAAAAATATTTATTTTAAAAGTATAAAGATCTTCGGCCTTCTTAGATATTAAAGATATAAAATATAAGAGATATTAATTTATTTTTATATTATAATCTTAGTCTATATTATAACTATAGATAAATAAAGAGATAAATAAAATAATAGCGTTTTAATAATTTAAAACGCGCCTAGCTAGTTAAGATATATTATAATCCGCTTAAAGATACTTATACTAAAGCGACGTTTATTAATATTTATAAATAGTAATATAAGTATATTTAATATTACGTTTCTAAATAAAATACTAAATAATTTATCTATATTTAAGCCTAAAAACCTTTCGCCTCTTATATTTTAAGTAATAGTAATCTTTCCCTCGTTTAAAGAGGCGCTTTTTAAGATTTTTAACTCTAATTATTAAAGGTTAATTAATCTTCTTTATAATGATAAGATATATAATATTAAATTATAATTATAGATACGTCGTTAACTAATAAATAAGACTTTAAAAATATTTTATTAACGCTACTTATCTCTTTCTCGCTAATAAATTAAAATTAACTCACTTAAATCTATATCTAATACGTTATAACCGCGTTTAGTCGCCCTTTAAATAATAAAGCCTAACTATCGCTATTAAACTTAAGAAAGAAGCTAGAGCGAGATAATAATATATTTAATAGTTATAATAACGCCTTATTTAAAGCTAAGAAGCGAATTAAATATAATTTATAAAAGCGATTTAGAAATATTAAAGCCCTAGATATAAATCTTTAAATAATTTAATATCTTAAGCTTAATAATATTAACGCTCTTAAGTTTCTTAATAATAAATATCCGTTACTTATAGATTATTTAATCTTATATAATAGCCGGGCTATAGACGTCTTTAGCGTTTATTATAAATATATCCGCTAGCTATAAAGGAGAGTTATATATAACGAGTTCTAGTAATATTTTATAATAATATTATAAAACGATCTCTATAGACTTATTAATTTAGAGAATAAGACGGAGACGTTAAAAAAAAAGTATAATAAAATTATAATTAAGTAGATCGTTAGATTCTTTAATAATTTTATTAAAATTATTAACGTCGATCTAAATAAACTAAATAGGAACCTTAATATATAAAATATTATTAGACGGAAGCTACTCGAACTTAATAAAAAACTAAGATATAGATATCTCTTCTTTTTAAGATCTTAACTAAAGAAAAACTTATAAATTAAAGACTAATAGCGCGATATAATAAATATTAATAAAGATAATAGTATATATAAGGAGATATAATTTAAAAATAATAATTATTAAGCCGGCTTAATTTATCTTTAGGCCCTATAACTAAATAAGAAGGCTTAAAACTTTAAAATAAATAAGTTAACCGAGAATATTAGATAAAAGTTACTTTAAATATTTAAAGAGAGAGTAAGTTTAAAAAATCTATAACGTTAAAAATAACTATCGATATCTATCTTAGATAATAAAGGATATAATTTATATATAGATCGGATAGAGAGTATATTTAAGGATAATTAATAAGTTTAGTTTTAACTAATAACTTAAGTTTATATTATAAATCTTTATATTTTAGCGTCGTTATAAATATTAATTTATTTTTTTTTTTTTCTTCTAGGATATAATAATAGCGATAATAACTTAATTTATATATTCCGGCCGCCTTTTAATTATTACGCGCGTAACTAATCTATCTAATAGACTTAACTCTAAATAGATTAGTTTAATATAAAATTATTTTATTTTATTTTATAACTAACTAGCCCGCTATCTCTTAGTCTAATATTTAATTATAAGATATATAGCTTTTATTATTACTATTTTATAAATAAGTTATATTTTAAACTCTACGCTTTTAGTACTACTCGCTATCCTAATAATATCTTATAAATAAGAACGGCGGAAGTTTAAAAGTTATTATTATATAGAACTATAAGGTCTCTAAATTAATAAATATTATTTCTCTTAAAATTAAATCTATATCTAACTCTATTAATAAATAATAAACGCCTATAAATCCCTAATAAATAGTCCTTATAATTTAAGGCTTTATCTACGTTTACTATCTTTAATAACGATTAAAGATATATAAATTTACTCTTTAAAGCTTAAGAGTATAGCGGATAAAATAAATTTCGTTAAAGAAGATAATACTAGCTATTTATAAAGACGAATTTTATCCTTTATAATTATAGCTACTATAACCCGTATAGACTTATTCTTTTATATATTAAATAATTATATTTTAACTAACTAGTAAAGACTTAGTTAGAGCTTTAATTAAAAATATAAATATTTAATATCTAAGAGGATAGGTCTATCGTAGATAAATTAAATAATTAAATAATTAATTTACTTTATTTTATTCTCGTACTTTTAAAGTTAACTATATTAAAGTTAATAAAACTAGCTTTATAATAAGTATAAAGATTCGTAAATTCTAGAATATATTTAAATATAATATTAAAATAATACTAGAGCTAAAGATTAAATATATATTAAGTCTTATATCTCGTTTAATCTTAATAAAGAGATTTTAACTACTTTTTTTTATAAAGGTTAGTTAAAAAATAAACGAGATAAATCTATAGTTTTAACTCTCTAGATAATTAATTAAAGAGAGATATTAATATCTTTAATAACGAAGAGTTTCCGATCTTATAATAATTTAGCGTTAAAAAGATCGGGAGAGGACTTTTTTAATATTTAAATCCGTTATTTATCTTCTTTAAAAACGGCTATAATTAGTTAAATATTTTATTAATTACGTATATAAATCTCTCTACGGCCTTTTAAGCGCCGAGAATCCTTTACTTAAGCGTTTAAATAAAATTTAACTTCTCTCTTAAGACCTTTAATCTTAAAAGAGACCGCTAAGCTTTAATAAGACGTATATTACCGAAATTAAAAAATACGCTAGTTTACTTTATCTCCTTTAATATATTCTTAACGATCTCGTCTAGCTCGTTTATTAAGTATTAATCGGCGTTAAAATATTTCTCGTCTCTCTTTTTAACCTTTAATAGCTCCTATTTAGTCTTATAAAGAGTATTCTTTAATCTTAGCGCGTTACCTTATAGTCTACCGATATACGCGCGTTAAAGATCTTAATATATCTATATATTAAATATATCTAGTACCGGTACTAGGCTTATAGTAAATAAAGAGTATATTATTTTATATTTAAAGAGTAATTAATAAATAGAATCTTTATTATAGCTAATAATATAGTTAAGTATACTCTAATAAGATCTTAACGTATTAATAAAGGCGGAATATTTATATTATTTAAAGACGATATAGAAGATATTTAATAATCTAAAGTTATTTTACCGGTCTACTAGTTATTTAATAATATAGAAGAGTAAAAATATAAGAATAATAAAGATTCTTATAAAGACTTTAAGTAAAAGCTTTATTAATAAAGAGAGTTAATAAAGAGATAATAATAGTTATAAATATATTATAGATTAGTTAAAGAGAAAAAAATATTTATTTTTATCTACGCCTAATCTTATAGGATTATTATAAACTTTAAATAAATTTATTTAATTTAAGCGTAGATATTATTATTATATATATATAAATTATCTACGGATTAAGCGACTAAACGTATCTTTAATAAATTTTATATTCTCTAGTTTAAGATATATAGGATTTTAGCGATATAATCTTTATATTATATTTATAATAGAAGGCGTTTAAGATTATTATATTATAGATAAGTCTAGTCCGCTTATTTTTAAATTAAACTTATCGTCCCTTTATATATTATTATAAACGCTTAATCTAATAATAGATTTAAAGAATATAGTCTAGGGTTTTTATAACTAAAATAAAATATTATATAAATTAGAAGGCGTCTAAGAGAAGAATATATATTAGACTTAAAATATAGTACTTAGATTTATATTAATAGAAAATATTCTCGGTTAAGTAGACTATTAAGACTTTATAAGATTATAATAAGAGATAAAGAACTTAAAAAAGTTATTAAAATATATATATCTATAGCTATAGTCTTAATATAATAAATTTCGCCTACTTATAATCTCGACCGGGGCTTTATTTATATATAATTACTACTTATTTTACCTTATAAGGCGTTATCTTTAAATTAAGTAATCTAATCCTTTAATAATTATTAGATCGTTTATATTTTCTTTTTTTTTTAAGTTCTTAATATCTTTACCGTAACTATTTATTATATTATTAATTATACCTTTTCTATCGCGATCCTTATTAATCTCTACGCCCGTTTCTCGTTATATCTCGCCTTTAAAATAGTAACCTCTACCTCTATCGCTTATAACTAGTAGATTTTTATAATTAGATTATTCTCGTTAATATTTATAATTAACGTATAGTTTAGTTCTTCTTATAAAATAATTAAACTCTCGATTTAGTTAAGTATAATATAGATAAAGTTTTTTATATTAAAGATAATTTTAATCGTATATAATATTATTAATATAGAAGCTATATTATAGTCGTAGATAAATATTATAATTAAAATATATTTATTTAGGATTCGTATATAGCTCTATATTTAATAAACTCTTATTAATTATTAATATATAAATAGGAGCTACGATTATTTTAATTTTATATTATTAGGCTTTATTAAGGGCGGCCTTTATCTTAATTTAGAAGTTACCGCTTTAGATTTAATAACTAGCTAGAATAAGGTTCTAGAATTATATTTAAATATATTAAATAGTTTTTATCTTTAGGTATAGTTAAAGATAAAAAAAGATATAGTAATTTATATTAGAATAGTAATCTAAGAATATATAATATAGTCGCTAAGATATTTTATATTAATTAAGCTACTAAACTAGATATAATAAATAAGATTTTTATTTTATTATAATTTTCTATAAAGAATCGGATCTTAATTAGAAATATATATATCTTAATTATAAATAAAGGCTAAAAACTAGTCCTAGGACTAACTACGTTATTTAATTATAATATATTTAGAAAGTTCTATATATCTAAGAAGGGAATATAAGGTCTTTAAGATTATCGTTATAATTTATATAGTTAAGACTAGACTTCTAGTATAATAGTTTATATAAGATATTAAGCGAAACGGCCTAATATATAGATAACGGCTAAGCTAAGTAATCGGTTTAGAGTATCTATTATATTATAATAAAGTAATCTTACCGCGTATTATAAGAGCTCTATTAGATCTATATCTTTATCTTATATAATACCGGAAATATATATTTTTAAATTTAGAGTCTAGGTAGTCTATATTATAATTAAAGAGCTTAACTAGAAGAATAATTTTAAATATTCTTCTAATTAAGATATAATTATCTAGACTTTAAACTTAAAAATATATATTTCTAATATTATATAAGATATAAATCTAAAAGTTATATATATTTAAAGATTATAAATCTAAGGGAGATAAAGATTAATTTTTAATTAATCTCGCTTTATACTAGCTAGATATTTATAGTATTATAAGATCTACTTATTTATTAAGATTTTTATTACTTTAATATCTCTTTTACTACGATTACCCTAAATATAGTATTAAACTATATTACTAGTATATAAAAAGAGAGTTTAAATATTATTTATATTATCTTATAGTCTATAAGATAGATTAAATATATAATAAATTTTATATCTTTATTTACTAACTAACTCCTAAATTCTAATATTTTTTAATTTTAAACTTATTAATAGAATAGGAAGTCTATAAAACTAAGTTATATAAAATATTATTATATTAGTTATATCTAGTAAGTATAAATAAACTTAAATATAAAAATATTATATTTATTATTAATCTTATATTTATTTAAGACCTCTTTATCTATATAAATCGACTATATTCTTTATAAAGATACGTATTTAAATTTATTTCCGTTATTTACTAATCTATCTCCGGCGGATATTAATTATAAATAATAACTACTAATTTAAATTATTTATCTATTACTAAAAAACTATTTTTATATATAGAAACCGCCTACTATCTAGTAAATCTTTAACTATAGTATTTATTATTCTTATAATATAAAAGTATAATATTTATACTTTAAATATAAAGCTACTAAGCGATAAAGACTTATTAAGATATATTTATTAAGTTAATTATTATCGTAATATACTACTAATATTAATAGAAATAAACGTCGTTAAAGAGTCCTTTATTTACTAGTTTATTTAAGTAGAGCGAGATCTTTATTAAGATTTCTTTATATATATAATAAGAAATTTAATAATATCTATATCTTCTATCTATAATTTTATTTATATAATCTCTTTTCCGTCTATAGCTCTATTTTTATTTCTTTAAATATTCTTATTTTACTCTCTACCTTCGCGATCCTAACCGATAGTCCGTAATTAATATAATAAATAAAAGCTAGCTTCGCTAGTTTATAAGATAACTTAAGAAGATAAATATATACGTTAAGGCGTAATAGCTATAAGAGATCTATAATAAATATCTTAAGTAGATCCTCCTATATCTATAGTAAACGGACGTCGAGTATAATAATAATATAAATCTTATTATTAAAGATCTACTTAAACGTATTATAATTCCGTAATAGATTATATTTAAAGAGTTATAAAAATAAGATTTATTAGTAGCTAATAGATATATAATAAAGATTAAAAAAGAGCTAAAGTTATTATAAAAGTCCTTCGTCGTTAATTATATCGCCTTAAAACTATTCGCCCGCTAAATATATAAATATAAGCTTTCGGAGTATAAATACGCCTTAAAAGCTAAGCTAAATATTCTCTTTATAAATAAATACTATATAAAGTTTAAACGTTTAATATCTAATTTTAATCTTCTCTTTCGGTCTTATTATAGGACTTTTATTACTAAAGAAGCTTAACGCGTTAAAGAGATCCTATCGCTTTTTAATAACTACCGAGGTCTTAACTTTATATATTACGTTTTAAAACTTCGACCGAAGCCGCTTAATAAATAAGATTAATAAAATAGATAGAAGTAATTAAAAATAATATAAAAATATAATAATTCTCTTTAACGGATCTAGTTCTTTAATAAACGATAAGAGTAATTTATTAAAGGAAGTTTAATATTAATAAACGATAGGCTTCTTATTTTAAATTTTAAGCTTATATAGAAGGACGAGATAGTATAATAATAAATAAAAATATTAAAGACTCTAATAAAAAACTTTTAAATAAATTTAAGTATCTAAGTAGAAGTAAATTAGACGAGATTTTATTAAAAAAATTATAATTTAAGTAACTTTTAGATCGTTTAATAAACGTAATAATATAATATAAGCGCTTTATTTAGAAAATAATACTCGACGAGACGTTTATTAAATATAATTTAAGATATAAAGACCTTATAGATAAGATTAAAAAAATAATATCTTTAAGGAGTATATATATTACTTTTATTTATTTATTTATCTATATTAATAAATCTAGTATCTCTCTCCTTTTATCTTAAATAGTAAAGATTAAATATTTAATAGTAATAAGCGAGAGCTATATAAAGTATTTAACTAGTCGCCTTTTCTTAATACTAACTCTACTTAATATTATAAATATAAATATTTATAACTTTAACTCTACTCTTTTTTAGCGAAAGAAGCGTATCTATAACTCTTTTTAAAGTTATTTAACTTTACTATTACTCTCTACGCTATTATTTATTTAGTCTTTAAATCTATTCTTAACTCTTTATATTTCCTCTTTATTCTTAAGATCTATCTATAATATCTCTTAACCGCTTTTCTTTTAATCTATCTCTTAAACTTTAAAGTTATTATCTTTATTACTATAGAGTTATAGTAGGCTTTAACGAGATAAGTTTTTCTCGTTATTATAAGCGCCTAGATCTTAAAATAACGTTTAATAAAGTTAATAGGATTAATAATAATAAAGATTATATAATATAGCTTAATAAATATCTTAATTAGCTAAGGGCTAGACGGAGGTATAATATATATATTTATAGTATTACGGCGATAAAAAACGTTATAAATAAATCTAATAAACCTTTATTATAAATATCTTATATAGTAAGATAAAGTAATTATTTTAATAATTAATTAATTTATTAACTCTCTTTATATCTATCTAATCTAGATTTATCTTATAATTAAGAGACGTAAATATATTATTAATATAGTCTTATATCTTATTTAGTCTTAAGCGGGCGATTAATCGCGAGAAATATTTTATTTAATATTTATATAAAGAGTAATAAGTATAGAGAATCTTTAAGACGTTAATATTTAACTAAGTCGTTTAAAAAAAATATAAAAATATTTTAACTCGTTACTAGTAAGGACGGGTCTCTTAAATATAATTATAAAGCGAAATACTACGTCTAATCTTTATAATAACGAGATAGCCTCTTATTATTTATAAAAAATAATCTTAATCTAATATTCCTTTAATTTATATAGTCTAGGCTTAAGGATAAAGTATTTTATAATATAAGATTATAAAAGAATAAGTTTAGAAGTTTTTAATATAAGTTTAGCCGAGCGTAGCGGTATTATAATTATTATTTTATAGTAAATATCTTAGTCGTATATATAAGGAGAAACCTTACGTAATAACGCTTACTAGATTAAGTTAATTACGTAGAATAAGGCTATAAACGTTTTACGGTTAATATATAACTCTATATATATAAATAGCTAATAAAAGAGTAAATATAAAACTTAAAGTACGCTATTTTTATAAATCTTAATATCTAGTCTATCTAGACTATTTTAGTTATATTAAATTACGTTTATATATATTATTAACCCCGTAAGCCTTAAAATAATAGCTTTATAAATAACTAACTCTTATAATTACTATATTTTATAATCTTCTAACGAGCGACTCTATCTTTACGTTTAAATATAGCTAAAAAGACTAGGATTAATATAAAGTATATTAAATAATTAAAAATAAGACTAATATCGTATACTTATATCTCTATTTACTCTTACTTAAAAAACTTTTATTAACCTTTAAATCTAAAACCGTTATTTTATTATCTTTTATAAACTAGATCCTTAAGTAGCTATTATTATTAAAGATAACGAGACGGAACTTAAAAGTTAATTATTTTATAAGGCGAGACGAACCTTATTTTTTTTTTTTTTTATTATTGTCCCTCTCGCTCTTCGAATTATTTTTATCTAAAAATATTATTTAACGAAACTTTTAATTACTCTTAAGGCTAAATTAACTCGTAAAAGTTAAAGCTTCTATAACGTTATTTATTAATACTTTTAATAATCTAACCTCGCTTATATCTTTATCTTTTAATTAATCTCTTCTCTCGGAGCTAAAGTAGTTTATAAGTTTTATTATATAGAGTATCGTAGCCTCGCTAGACTCCGCTTTCTCCTTAAATTATTCGTCGGCTAGCTTTATTTAGCCGTTAAGATAGGCGATAAACTAAATTTAGGCGCGTAAAATATATTTTATATTCCGCTTCTTCTTCTTCTATCCCTTTAACGGTCGAAATAAGACGGATAATAATTAAAACTAAACCGCCTTTATAATACGTCGTAGAGGATCTTAAAAGCCGAAGATATCGCCGTTAAATAAATTAATCTAAGGCTCTTTACGCTTTAAGTTATTTACGCTAGAGATTAAAACTCCGATATTATTTATCTCGCGTAAGACTAGACTAGGTCGCTATTAATAACTTTTATAAAGACGGCGGCGGCTTTTAGTTACTCTTATTTATCTTATTACGGCTACTTTTATAACTTCTAATAAAGGAAGTCTATATACTATTTAATTATAAAAGAGAACTTAATATAGTCGTTAAAGATCTTTAATTAATAATATTATTTAAAGTTAAATAATCTAAAATTAAAAAGCTCGACGGAGAAATATTTTATATTTAAGATCTACGATAGAATAAAAAGATAAATACGGTTTATTAAATTTATAAACTCTTAAAGATCGAGTATATAAATATAAATATAATTTTTTATAGTTAACGTTAAGGACGACGAATTAAGATAAAAGATTTTAAGTTTAAGATTATAAAGAGATATAATAAACGTTAATCGCGTAGTTATCTTAAATACTAAATTATATAATATTAATTATATTAATTTTATACCGTACTTAAATCGCCGGGCTCGTAACTTAATTATTAACTAGACTATAAACGTTATATAAGACTTAAATAGATTCTTTATTATTATATTCTTTATAATAAGGATACTACGTTATCTCTTAGATTTATAATATATATTATATTTAATCTATAATTAATAAATATTCTTATTTTAATCTAAAGTTAGTAAAGTTAATTATTATTATTTAATTAGATTTCTCTACTAGCTTCTTTATTATTTATATTTTCTATATTATCGCGTCTATCTTTATAAAAACGAGACTAACTCTATTAAAGGTATCTATAATAGCGATTATAACTTACTTATACCGGGCTAAAAGATTAATATTTTATTAATATACTTACTCTAACTTCTCGACTACCTTATATATTAATAACGCTTTAAAATCGCGAAACTACTCTTACTCTTTCTCTCTCGCCTTAATAATATACGCCTACGTCTTCTAGTTAAAGTTAAGTTTAATAATCCTTTAATATTTAGTTATCTAGTCCTTAATTAAATCTATATATATTATCTTTAAAACGGCTATTAGAATGGGATATAATAGAGTATTATAAATAACTAGATATCGGCCGTATTAATTTTTTTTTTTTATAACTATATTAAATAATAAAACGTATATCTCTTCTTTTAGAAAGCCGTATAATATCTAATAACGGTATAATTATTAATAAATAATTAGCCTCTTTTACTCTCTAGCTTATTCTTTTAAGATCTTAATTAGGATATACGCGAGAGCGAAGAGGGACTTTAATATATTAAAGACTTTAAAGTAATAGACGTCTCTACTTTTAATTAAAAGTACGTATAAATAATATTATAATATAAATACTTTATTCTATTAACGTCTTATATACGTTTAGTTAAAAGCGAGAATTAATTAAGTCTTATTTAATAAAACCTTATTACCGTAGACTTTATAGACTCTATAAATTATTATTATTTTATTTTTCTTAATAAACTACTTTTTAGTTAACGGCTAAATTTTAAATATTAAGGTCTCGATATTATAGTTAAGAGATATTAATCTATTATATTTAAGGCGATAAAAAATAAGAGAATTATATTTAGCTAAGATTATAATAAATAGCGATTAAGATTATAATTATAATAAGTAGTAGTTAAGATTAAGATTAATAATATAATACGTAATATAGTCGTAGAGAAATAAATATAATTATATATATCGCTTTAAACTAGCCGGGATAAATATAAATAAAGTTTATAGCTCTCTTTCTCTTAGCTTATTATTAAATACGATACCTATACTAAATATAGAGATAAAGTTAACCGCGTATAAAAACTTCTTTTAGCGGATCTTAAGAAGGATCTTTAATTAATAAGTTAGATCTCTTAACTAGTAATATATAATATTTATTAAAGCCCGCTACGCGTAAAGATTATAATATAAGATTTTAGAGTTTATACTCGCTATAAAAAGTTTAATCTACGACGTTAGCCTAATAGTTAATAATAATCTATAAACTATAATAGAAATACTAGACGATCTAATTAAACGTTTTATTTATATCTTAAATAAGTTTTAATAAAAGCTAGCTATTTTATATTTTAACTTTAAATATATATTCCTAGAAGTTAATTATTAGTAGAAGAGATTATATATTATATATTATATATTTATCTTAAAGATCTAACGCTAGATCTACGTAGCCGTTATTTTAATAAATCTAGTAGCGCCTTATCTTATAATAATAATCTTTATAGTCTACGTCTACAAGTTAATTAATAAAAAGGGCTTAAATAGACTAACTTAAAGCTAGTATATAATATTATTATATAAGAACTAGCTTAAGCTATTTCTTATAAAGATTAGTCTATTTATTTTATTTATAGACTTCTTAGACCGATTAATAAAGTATTTAATTATATAATATAAATATCTAGAATAAGACTTTCTTAATTTTTATAATAGAATTATAATCCTAGATTATAGAATATCTAAATTATAAAATATTACTTATTTAATACCGTTAAAAAAATCTAATTTATAAGACTTTACGCTATTTACTTTATTATAAAAAGCGTTTAATAAATACTCTAAGAACTTTTAACTTAAGATAGCGACGGTTCGTAAAGTTAAAAAAAACTTTTTAATTTATTATTTATTATTTAACTAGCGGGCGATAGTCGAGTTAAAGATATTATATATAAATATTAATTAAAAGAGTCTCTTAATTTATTATATTATACGTAATCTAAATATAGCCGGATAATACTTTAAGCTAGTAATATATTAGGATTATTTACTCTCTTTATTTTCTTATAATAAATAAGCGCTCTTTATACTACGCGACGAGCTTCTTAAAGAATAATTTATTAAACTAACGCCTAGGTCTTACTACTAGACTATAAATACGGCTATAAAGGAGCGATATATTATTCTTTAAGGTTCTAGCTTCGAATATCTCTTTATTAAAAGAGTAAACGCGCTTATAATAGCTTATATTTTAGGAATTAACGGCTTCCGTTTAATAATTAAATATAATTTTATAATATCTATAAAGGTTAAGGTTAAGATCTTTATTAATATATTAGATTTAAAGGCTTTAGAGAAGCCGTTAATAATAAATAAAAGATTTAAACGTAATAATAAGCGTTATTAAACGCTAAAGTTACTAGATATTAAATAAAAGCGACTCTTTAAGATATAATATAGCCGTATATAAGTTAAGTCTTATCTTCTAGCTTATAGCCTTCCCCTTTAAATATTAATACGTTATTAATAAAGGCTTCGGCGCTATATATAGACTAGGCTATTATCTATCTACTATATATATCTTCGCTCTAGGGTCGTTTAATAACGATCCTCTAAGCTTCTTTAATCTTAACCTAGATATATTATATATCTATATTAACTTCGCTATTACTAATTTCCTTAATCTACTAAAGCTATAAGATTTCCGCCGTTAAGTATTATAGTTATATATTATATATAGAACGACGCCTTCCCTATATATAATTATATCTTATACTAAGAATCTAATAAGCTAAAGCCTTAATTATTATATTATCTTATCTTTAGATCTACGCGAGGATCTATTATAAGACGAAGTTAACGAGATAATTATTTATAAAGGGTTTAATTTAAATAGATATCGGGCCTTAAGGGCGTAATTAATAATAAAAATAAAAGACGACTACTCGCTACTACGCTTTTATTATAAAGAGAATAAGACCGCCTTACTAATATAAGATATAGCTAAATACTAGATTAGCTCTCCGAAGAGAAGAGACTTAAATAGACTCTCTACTAAGTATATCGTTATTAACTTTCTATCTTTATTAGTGACTAGGAGGAGCCTAATACGGTAGTTTATCGATATAGCGTTAGGTAAGAGCTTATGGACACATTCATCGAATTTGGCTGTAGAGCTCTCTGAGGGGGTACTATTCGATGACGGCTGCTAGCTGGTAGGCGGCTAGTCTATATGCGGGTGTCATCGAGGCTGGGGCTTACTGTGAGAGGCATGGGAGGTTGTTACAAGCCAATAGAATACCTGAGGAGGTATACAAGACACGTAATGCTTTTAAGAGGAATAGTACACCCTAGGATCAATAAAGGGTTACTAAGATAGGTTTACTTTGTCGTATATATATGAATGATACTGAGATTGACTATAGAGGAGAGACTATGAACTATAGGAGATGTCTAGTGTGAGAGATATGGGGGGTCTTCTAGTCCTGCTGGCACTCAGAGCATCAAGTGCAGTGACAATGGTAATTAGCCGAGATGCGTGTGTTCGTTTACCAGTCGCTGTGTCAATGACACTCCAGATATCCGGAGCGTCATATAAGGAAGGAGCATAAATAAAGATGTAAACAAAGGGTCTTCAATACATGTCTATCATTCTATGTATTGCTGCTCTGAGTCTAAGTCTGTCTACGTAGCTATTTGAGTGGTGATAGCTTAGGGGCTTAAGCATACTGGTGCTTACTCCACCACACTAGTAATCTATATACTTGTGAAGTTCGTGTGTGTTGACCTATGGGTGATGGGGTTTTGATCATGATACCGCGCGCTCAACATGGCGATTATATCAGACTGTGTCGTAGTCTTATTCGGCTAACCCTTCTCCTCTGCTAGCCTATGACTTGATGGTTTATAACAGAGGTCTTCCGGTCCTGCCGGCGCTTAGAGCATCAAGTGCAGTGATTAGCTGAGGTGTATATGTGCCTTTACTAATCGCTATATTAGTCACACTCTAGATATCTAGAGGGTCATAATAAGGAGGAGCGTAGATAAAGATATAAATAACGGGTTTCTAATATAAATCTAGTATTCTATATATTACTATCTAAAGTATAAGTCTATCTATATAGCTATTTGAATGGCTGTAGCTTAGGGGCTTAAGTATACTATTGCTTGCTCCACCACATTACTCTACTTAAAATGGTCGTATCCTACGGTGTATTTACGACCCGTTTCTTCTACCCTACTGACACAAGGTCTCGATACTCGGTGAAGCTTATATACCTAAGTATTCATTTTAGCGTTAACACATCGGCGACCGTTCAAAGTTGGCTTATATGCGCTTAGGGCGCTCGGAGCCAGCTCGTAGCTGGATTAGGGCGGATCACCTAGATAATTAGCTTCGAGTATAGGTAACGTCAGCCTAATTCAGCTCTAGGCTGGATACGGTCCGTCCCCAAGAAGCTCGGCGGCAAGAATAATCCGGAAAATCAGCCTAATCCACCCCAACTCCAAATGAATTGCCGATGTAGGCTGTGTAATTAAGGCGCTAAGACGGGCGTTACCTACTCTGTAAGACTTCTTTATGGTTAAAATATATGTTTTATAGACAACCTCGTCTCTAACTTAGTATGAACGATATCTTAGTTCGTTCTATCACTATGACTATTCTCTCTAAGGACGAGGCCGTAGTCCGTAAGGCGTATACAGGGATATCTATTAGTAAGTCGCATAAAATTTAAAGGCAGCAACTAACAATCTTAGCGCCAACGTTATACGGACCGTTTAGATCAAATGACGAGACACAAGAAGAGAACGACGTGAACCTAGCGTTACCAGAATACCTAAAAACGTCAATTCTACCTACCGTTAAGCGCGTTAGTACGGCCCGCGGACCACGTAAAAAGAGATTAAAGACAGAGAGCGACGACAACAAAATCCTTATAGAGTCAGGAGCTGAAACCCAAGTTCAGAACAGACCAAAGAACTTTCGACAGAAGAAGACAGAATCAAACACAAAGCAGGCCAAGGAGAAGATGGAGAACGGTGAGGAGCAGACTCGGAAACAGACACCCGATGTGAAACCTAAGAAGACAATCAAAACCAAGATACTTCAAGCAAGGATCGAAAGCAAGCAGCAGCTTACTCTAGAGTCTACATGGGAGAAACTTAGACCGGCACCAGTACAGAAGAGGCCACGTCATGCACCAGACGTCGGGGACACCACTGAAGATGAGAAAGCGTCTCAAGATATCAAAGAAGCTACGGATCGATCTAAGAAGACTCGAAGAGAATGAAAAGCGTACATAAATGACGCGTTCTAAGACACCGTGAATCATGTTTCAGAATTGTATACAGAGCGCCTGAAACTTCTCGCTCAAAAACATCCCATTTCGATACATCTATTGAGGGACCCTCAAGGTTTCGTGGTCTAGTGGTATGATTCTCGCTTAGGGTCCACCCTTCGCCCCGATTACGAGCATTCAGGTGCTCGAAATGATTTGCGAGAGGCCCCGGGTTCGAATCCCGGCGAAGCCCCACTTTTTTTTGGCCGTTTTAGGCACCCATCTGGGTATTGGAGGGCAGCTGATTGATGCTCAGAGGTGGTTGAGAGTCAGACGGGTGAGTATGTTGGGCTTTGAGCTTGATGGTGGCAGTTGGAGAGTGATTTGAAGCCCCGTTGTGTGAGTGCCCCGAAAGTGAAGCGAGTGGGAGAGTGAACGTCAATAGTTTTTGCTGGCGCTGTTCAGACCTCGTCGCGAGACTCGCCAGTCTGCTGCATGTTAACATTTATCAAAGCCAGACTTGGACTTCAGTTTGTTCTCCGAGATTGTTGTGGTGACGTGTTGTTGTCGTCTCGTACTCTTCATGGCGACGGACAGCGCCCTATGAAAGGCCATGACCAGATATCTTCTGTTTCTGACCTGGACAGCAAATTGTCCACGAGGTACAGACAAGTGCACCCGCGTGCGAACGTTCAAGAACTTGTCGGAAGAGAGCAAGAGGTAGAAGGTCCGGAGGTAGATTGTTGATGCCGCCTCTCACGTCACCGCAGACCCCTATTTGATCCGTTGAGAAGGTGCGTCTGCTGTCCTATGGGCACGTCTGTGCTCTTTACCTCGACACAGCACAGGGTGAATCACGAACTGGTTGGCTGCTCGGGCTACACTGGATCGTGGTTTTGACATCCGGTATGCATCTCTTGTGGCGCCCCTATGAAGCAGAGTTGAGGACAAATTCAGTACCATCTATACTGAAGTTTTGCAGCCTGGATCGTATTGAATGAGATTCACGAAAGAACGGACATGAAATACGTTGAAGAGAAGTCGGAAAAGGAGTCCACAAAGATAAATTCTGACCCAACATGTTGGAAGTTTTAGTCACAGGCTATGTACGCATTCACCTCCACGCTCTCCGAGAACTGTTCAATTTTGCTGTCCAGCATAGATGTACCCACAAAGACCGTTGCTGATGTAGAAGCCGTCAGTGCCGGCGCCGTAGCTGACATACGCCGAGTTGAGGCTTTCAACACATATTCCAGGCGAGCTTGATCCGTACTGCAACAAGACACACAGACCATTACCGAGGAATACGGAGCCGGTGCAGCCGTCGCTACTGGTGCAGACATTACAGCAGGCGGTCGCGGTGTCGGCGCTCGCGGTGATGTAGTTGGTCGGCTCGTCAGCACCGTTGTTGAAGACATCGTACACGGTGTAGGTCGTGCCTCCGATGTTGAATGTGTTGATCACGTTGTCGGTTTGGCAGGCGCCGTTGGCGGTGCTGGTGGCGGTGAATGTAAGGGTGGTGGTGGTGGTAGCTGTTGGAGTCAACGTCTGTGTAGTTGTGGTGGTGACGGTGTCGGTCGTGCTGATGGTGGTGGTGGCGTTGACATAGTCTGGACCCTTGGTCACCGTTGAAGTGAGAGTAGTATAGAATGTGCTGGTGATGGTGGGTTGGCCGGCGGTCACTGTGACGTCCACCTCTTGAGTCACCTCCGCAGTGGCCCACACAGTAGTTGTGGCATCGACTGAGGTCGTTGCTGCGATCAGACGCGTAGCGTAGACGTATGGCTGGACCTCGCAGTTGACCTCTGCTGGATAGGCGGTGCCATTGTTGAGCAATGCAATACCGCCATTCGATCCGCGTCTCACGAGCGGATCACGTCTCACTTTGCGGTCTATTGGTCCGCTCCCTTGGAAGCTTGGACTGTTGATGGTATCTTCTACAGGAACAAAGCCAGCCGGTGTAGTAGTCGTGGTCACAGTTGTGGTGGTTGACTGCGTCGATGTCACCGTGGTCGTACTTGTGATTGTGTCGGTCTCGGTGTCGGTCTCAGTAAGGGCAGTTGTGACCGAGATGGTGTTGGTGATGCTTGGAAGAGTGGTTGTGGTGTATTCGGTGCTGGTAATGGTGGTGCTCACGACTTCAGGCTCAGGGGTGACTGTATGCATCTCGGTGGTGGTGACTGTCCCGATGATGGTGAAAGTACTTGTCTCACTGAGAGTAGTTGTGTGGTATGGAGCCCATGTCGAGGTTGCTGCGTAGGTAGTCTTGCATAGAGTGCTGTACGTAGGGCAACCGGTTTGAACACATACTGTGACGGTTTTTGCCAGGACTGCCGGCAGTGCAGCTGCCAGGGTAAAGAGCGACAATCGAGACATCTCGATACTGGTAACGACTGGACGACAGTATGCTGCCTGGAATGAAAAGAGCAATGCTGGCCAGTGGCTATGGTTGGACTTATAGCTGAACTCAGAGCTGGGTCTAGGACATCAAGGAGCCGTTCCAACGCTACTGGAGCCGGCGTGCTCAAGAGATTCATTTCGCGATTTCGTCTCTTACCTTGTTCACAAAGTCCCATGGCTCGCCATCAGATTCCTGCTCACCTTTCTTGAGTCGAACACATTTCCATGTGCTGCCATGGTCGAAGTCCTGTAATCGAGGCATCGACCACCATATGCCACTAGCACAATGCGAGATGCGAGGAGACTGACAGTGGTGCTTTACTCCAGGTGACCGGAGTCTCGCAGCACAAGTTAAGGTTTTACAAAATCCCATGGAGAGCTCAGCTGAAGAAGCCGTAATCTCCACGTTTAGGGGGTGCGAGATTGCTCTCAAGGCGGCTCCGAAAGTTTGCCCTATCGAACGCAGCGCCGCGTGCGACGACACAAGACTTCTGATTGGAGCTTCACAGCTCATTCTAGAGGGCAGAGCCGGGAACGGTCATGCAAGATGAATCTAATGATGTTTACCCCGTCCTGACGTCCACGCGTTCAACCGCCACGGATATAGAGAAGCCGAAGACAAGGCTGCGGAACTTCAGCCTTGGATTCTGCTAAACCCCGACCCCCGATCGCCGGTAAATTATCTTGGAGAACGCGAATGTCTTGAGATATCGTTAACACGGTATATACACATTCTTTAGTACTGCCGCTTGCTTTTGCTTGTT
This sequence comes from Erythroxylum suave, assembly GCA_027563595.1. Lineage (NCBI taxonomy): Eukaryota > Viridiplantae > Streptophyta > Magnoliopsida > Malpighiales > Erythroxylaceae > Erythroxylum > Erythroxylum suave. Next base: position 13,848 of record JAOSBN010065131.1, on the reverse strand, counting down.
TTCTGACTTTCTTGTATTACTATCGCAGTTTGAGAGAAATGTCTTGGTTCTCGTCTATATTCTCTTCGTCAAAATCAACCACTGCTGTACCACAACCGCACGAGAAAAGAATCCTCGAAGAACCAGAGTTACAAGCACCTGTCTCGGCTTCCATCACTCTCCCCACCCCCAAAGCCGAATCTCAAGATCGCGTTCTTGAGATCAGCCCTAATCAGCAGGTAAATAGGCCTAATCGCAACAAAATCATATTTGGAGCTGGGCTAGGATTTTTCGCGTTTTCAGTTCTCATTACACGTCGATCTTTCGCGCGCAGGCGTCTCGCATCGCAGGCCGCATTCTACGCAGATGCTCCGGGACACCATGCCGAGCAGTCGAAGAATGTGAGCGGAGCTTTAGAGGCTATGGAAGCCCTGAACATTGCAACAATCAACGTCTTGAGTGTGGCAATGATGGCTACTGGCGGCGCACTGTGGTACTGCGACATAAACAGCATGGAAGATGCCAGAAGGATGCTACGAGGCGGTTTAGGGGTGGACGGGACTGGCAAGACTGAGAAAGAAGCGGAAGAAGAATTTGAAGAATGGATGGCCACCACGTTATCTCGAAAAGAAGCGAAGGAGAAGCGGAAGTGAGGCAGGAAGCGCGGCCATATCTCCATGTGTGCGTACGCATGTTTGAGTTGTTCAAAGAAGCAGCACGGCTGGCCTTCGTTGAGTTTAACCTGGAGCTCAGACATCATTGTGACGAACTTTGAAGCACTTAGCTGCACGGGAGCGAAACTGCGCGCGGCAGGGCCCTGCGTCGCGTCAGCCATACGCAGTCAGATATGAAGGTGCAGAAGCGACAGCGTCATGCGTAAGCCTCAAGGTTCTCCTTCTGGCAGCCTGAGTACTACGAAGCAAGCACAAAGCTGTTCGAGCACCGGCTTATCTGCCTTTGAAAACACCATCTCTCATCACATGGGGAAACGATCGGGGAAGCATCAGCGTCTACGCAGTGGTTCCCCTGGGGCACAAGAGAAGTGTAGGGTCGATACATCATATCAGGTCTGGCACAGAGGATGACGCTGTGGCATCGTCGGATATCTGTCAGGGAAACCTTTCTGCACCATAACATATCATAGCGGTGCTGATCAATGCTATCTCGTACCTGTCCCATCTGCTGAAATCTGAGACTATGGTCCGATCATGGCCCGAGAGCACCACCTTTCAATGGCCCGCGCCAGGAACAGTGTGCCATCACGACAGGGACTTGGCTGCTCTTGAAGCTGGGGGCCAAAGTACTCTTAAGCCGGGCGTCGGTGTTTTGATACGCCCGTACAGTGTAGCAATCGTTATCGAGTACCCCGCAGTGCGACCTTGGATGACCTATCCGCTCGCCAATGAGGCTTAGTTTCTTCACAGCCTCGACGATGGCTGGGAAGGCAGAAACTCTGCCACAATCTGTCACCTTCCAACATCTCCGTCATCCCTACACGGCTCCGGTGAGTTGTAAACTAACATCGTGTTGCAGCGTGGCATCATATTCGCATCCGCCGTCAGCTTGTTCGAACTTGGCGCGCGGCCACAACGTACGCACAGGGCTTGAGCGAATCAGAGGGTGAGAAATCATTCTGCCTACCCACTGTGTCCGAAGTAGCTGGATCCCAGGACCCCGGGGCCACAGGCTACAACAATAATGCCGTTGCATAAAAATCGTCCCTTGACCCGGAAACCATGCAATAGCAGCACTTCTCAGGTTGCCTCAGGCTCAGCACCTTCGTTCTCTTCCACCACGGATAAGTCAAACCAAGCCGCTAGAATGGCACAGGAACTTGCTACCCAGACCTCTTGGGCCGACAGATATGTCCCAAGTCCTCCCGCTACCAACGCGACTCCTGCAGAGTCGATTGCGGAGTCGCAGAGTCTACTAGACATGGATGATGAGGATCTTCCGCCAACATATGAGGCCTCAAACCTCGGACGAGCAGATTCTCGGACAGGAACAGAAAATGTACGTCAATTCTCTTCACCAGAAGGAGCACCTACTTCAACCCCCTCGCGAGACGTGGAATCTGGAGTCACGACACCGCTGCTACCTCGATGTCCCGTGGTGATCAAACCTACCAAGGGCAAACAGAGGAAGAAGCGTTGCGTCGTTGTAATTCTCATATTAGCAGTATGGCTGATACTAGTATGCGTTGGTTTCCAGATCTCGAAAAGCTACGGAATAGTATGCTCACTGTCGTGAATATGGCTCGAGAGCATCGCTGACTTTTACATAGGGATTTTGGCACTCCGACGGAACGCAGATACCTCCTCTACCTAACCGAAAATACGTGCAACACGAGACTTCCTCCCCCATCAGTGGAACGTTCACTTTCTGGGACGAATTGGACCTGTCGACGCTGTCAGGCGCCATCAATATTGAGATCGATCCACAGCCAAGTGCAAACACGGGCATCATTCGTTTGACTACTCGGTCAGGCGGCGTGAAAGTGAGATTCGCAGAAAGTTACATGAAACGAATAGCAGAAGCAGGCACTCTTGACCGCGTCTTTGACATTGAGATTCGCACGTCGTCAGGTGCTCAGAACCACGAGCTACCTCAAGGCAACGGAGGAACGACGTCGTTGATCTCCGAGTCAGGCTCCATCACGGCCAAATTCTTCATGACAGATTCTGGCAGAAGTTCAAATGCCACGAAGCTGATAACCAAGACATCCTCTGCATCGCAACAACTCAAGTTCAAGCAGTTCTCCTCAGACTCTATCTCCACTTTGGCCGCGACCATCTACTCGTCAAACTCAGGGACCATCAAGGTGGGCCTACCACTGGCGTGGGAAGGTATGATACATGCTGCTGCTGGCGGCAGCGGAAGTGTGGATGTGAAGGGTGAGGGACTTACGTACCAACGCAATGGCAACAAAGAGATGTACGCATGGCGGGTGCATGGTGACAACAACAACAACTCAACCAAGGAAAAGCCGAGCATAGAAGGACAAGTCATTGAGATAAGAAGTGACGGCAGTGGATCTGTCAAGGTGGACTGTGCTGCTTCTTGAGTTATAATTTGATTGGGAAACGATGTTTTATGAGCTTGGTGTTGGGAATGTTTAACATGTAGATACCTAGTGTACTGTTGCATTATGCAAACATAGAATTGCCTGGATTAGATTCCTGGGCGAGGCTGTCCATTCGTTCATGTTTACTCGAGAGCAACAAGCTTCTCACCACTTTGCTCTCTAAACCCCGCGAACATTCACAACAGGAAGGATCGGCATCAACAAGATCGTCGAGCAAATATCGACACAGTCAGTGCGAAAAGTTTGAGGAGCACGCTCGTCAGCACCCGATTTATAAGTATAACAGCATATGACTTCTCCGTGCTCCTCGCACGGCGGGTCTCATGGACGATGGATCACAGCACATCCGAAATGTAGCTACCGCCTATTCCATGTTCCAGCTGCTTATTGGAACCGTAGAGCGCTGTAGTCGTCGGGCGGGCAGTATGTCCCCAAACTTGTCGCACTGACTGTACTTGTGTTGTGCGCATATTGAGGTGTGGGATAGTCGCGTAACGCGCCAATAGTAGCTTGTCCCACAGGTTGACCACTAATCCTAGATAGTAAACAAAACACGACTGGCAAATCATAACACACCTCGACTCCAAATAAGCGCGAGGTCATGTTCTAATTTCTTGCCCAATCTCGAACTGCTCCATCCAAGCCCGTTGGACCTATACAGTGGCTGACAAGAGCCTAGAGCCTCGCAACAGTCATGGCTAATCTTCGTAGACGTTCTGCTCGCTTGAGTAGAGCTAACGCAAATCAAGTATGTTGATGACCGCTGTTTTAGCCCACACTGACGATCTTGATAGTCCTCTGCCCGGAAGACTCCCACATCTAATACTTCATTGGGATCTCTTGTCGAGCGCGATGAAACACCTGACACAGCTAAACCGTCCATCGATGGAGTGCTCGCCACGCCTACCACCTCGAGAAGTGTTGCACAACTCTCCCAGCTCAACGCTTTACGAACTCCGCAGACTGAGCCCAAACCAGCTCAAGCTGAGATGAACCCCAAGACTACACACAGGTCGACTACCAAAGCTCCAGATTCCGGTCTCAAGCTTGGCTTTTCGGATATCAAGACGGACAAGAGGTTTGACACACCATCCAAATCTGCGACTCGACCGAGCATTCCCGCAGCGTCCGCTTTCGAGTTCAAATTCAGCGCGGATTCACAGCTCAGCGTGGATGCTCAGAAGTTGATGGACAATGTCAGAGAAGATGCAGCTAGAATCAAAGCGCAGATGGTGGCTGAACGAGTAGCTCAAGATGAAAAGGACCAACAGGCTGAAAAGATGTTCGGGGCTGGCAGGAAGATCGCTCAACCCAAGGGCAAAGCAGGACGGTTCAGTGAGGTCCATCTAGCGCAGTTCAAGAAGATGGACAGCATTGAGAATCATGCTTCAGCTTTCAGAGCCAGACCTGGGTTTGCCGCACCAACCGCGCAATCACTCAAGCGTAGTCCCTCCAAAGCGGAGCTAGACGAACCCTCTCGAAGCAGGACATTTGTGAGGAATATCACCAGTCAGCCTAAACGAATAACACCGCCTGTCACTGGACGACCAAACTCGGTTAGTCCTTTCAAATCAATTCCAGTACCGACTACCCGTAATACACAAGGTCCCACGAAACGAGCACGTCAGTCGGAACACCGAGATGTGTCAGACAGTCGTCCAGTCAGTGAAGCAACTAGGAGCACGCAATCAACATTGTACTCACCAACCAAGTCCTCAATAGCAAGGTTGTCAAAGACTACGGCTTCTCCACAAAAACCTTCTATAATCTCTCGGTCCAACAGCATCAGGTCGGTCAAATCAGGCAAGGTTGACGAGACAGCTACGATGACTGCAAAGCCTCCTGCCAAAACTGTTGATGGCAAACCTCTGCCTCCGCTGCCTGTTGACTCGGAAGAGCCACTGTATCCGACTCTACCACAATCTCCAACTAAGAGTCTTTCCGAGACTGCCAAACAAGGCAACTTTACGTCAAAGCTACCGACCTTATCAGGGTTGAGGTCAATACTCCGAAGCAGCCGCAAAACGACTGAGATATCAGAGCGACCTGGCACACCCAAGCGACCGAACACAGCAACTGCTAGCAGCGAATCTCCTAAGAAGGTCGATTTTACACCAAGCGTGAAGTCTAGACATGCTGTACGACTTGCAATTGGTAGTCCGAGTCCAGCCAAGATTCGAAGAGAGACACCATACAAAGCTTCAGGGCCCGTCATACCATATGATTCGTCCGCATACCTCATCCAAGATGACAATAATCAAGATTGTGAGGACGAGGACAGCGAAGTAGTGTACCCGTCATTACCACCGACTGAAGAGAGCGGCCCTGTTGTACGCACATTCGAGGCTAAAGCGAAAGAGTTTAACCGACGCGAGTCGAAAGAGTTCAAGTCGATTTTCACCAACCTACATCCACCTCAAACCAGTGAGCCTGCTACATTGACGTCGATTAATACAACTGTCAACAAGACCAATCCAGAGTGTCATGCGGCCAGAGTGGTGAGATCTTCGAATAAAGCAAGCTCCAAGTCTTCGCCGTCTACCATTCGTCGTGTCCGTACTTCAGGCACCACTCAGATGGTTCGGCCATTTGAAGATGAGATCAGCACCGTACCGCACGGTCTTCCAGGCAAGAAGCGCCGTCACGAATCGTTACACGACAACGATAAACATGGCTCCGACGAAGACGCCAAGGAAAACCGGCGAATCTCAGAGATGCCTACTGTACCTGGTGGTTGGGAAGATGACAACGATACAGAAGTCGAGAGCTCGACTCGTGCTGGCAAGCGTGTGCGGACGTCAGCTATGGAACCTCAACGTATTGCTGAGAAGAGTCCTGTCAAGAAGCCAAGTGCTGCGCGTGTGGCTGCGGTAAAAAATGCCAATGCGAGGAAAGGCAAGGGAGTATTGAGTTTGTCCAGGCTCAACATGCTCAGTCGACCAAAATCGAGGGGATGATTTCTCACATGACGACTCACATGACCAAGTCAACATGATACGAACAACAACACAAGGCAGCTTGTCTCTGACTGTGTGAAGCGCCAAAAAATTTCAGGGTGAAGTTTGGGTATTGCATGGGTTGAGTGAGTGTAAGCACTGCATAGAAGGCGTTTGGTTTAGCGTTTGACGAACAGTATCTGAGATGATACCACGATCATGACTGTAATACCACACCTCGATCAGACTGACCAAGTATCAGACAAGACGATGGTGTAATACGATGTCCTTCGTTGACCTGATGTCAAAGTTCCATGACGAGTGATGAGTAATGCACCTGTGTGTCTAGGTCGATTTAGGCTTCCGGGTCAAGCAGCGGTTAGGCGTCCCACCTTCTGCACGTCGGCGGCGATTTGCTGGATCCCCGGACCAGGCGCGATGACGATCGTCATCAGGTGCGCTCCGGAGACGCATCTCGCCGTCATACGCGTAAACACTTCCCCAGACGTCCGCCTAGGGTTGGCAACGGCCACTACATGAGTTCATGCATTGTCGGATTCTGATGTTGTGTTCCTTGCAAATCTTCACACATAGATTTCGAGGTCATTGCTTGTTTCTGGCTCTTACTGTGGTGTTTTACCGATTGGTCAAACGCTCTTGTAGCTGTCCACCTTCTTGCCGATTTGACCTTCAATTCACCCATTGATTCGTGCATTCATTCGCACCGACAACGTCCTGGTTGAACAAATCGACACGAGTTGCTGTCTTCAACATAGCACCTCGCCATGCCTCCACCAGAGTCACGCCGGCGCAACCATGATTCGGATGAAGAACGGCCCCTCTTGAGCTCTTCCTCCTCTCACCGATCACAGTCATCCCGCTCCCACGAGCACGAGATCCGCTTTGAGGAGGATGATTCTGCGAATCCGAAGAACTGGTCTGACCGCCGTAAACTACTCCAGGTTTTCACCATTGCTCTGATGGCCATCCTTTCGCCTCTGGCTTCGTCAATGTTCACTCCCGGAATCAAGCAGATTGCCGAAGACCTCCAGACGGATGAGGAGTCTGTCATCGCGACGACGACCGGATATGTCGTCATGCTAGGGATCGGACCATTGGTGTTGGCACCTTTCAGTGAGACGTTTGGTCGACGAGTGATTTATCTCGTGTGTTTTGGCATTTTTGCTGTGTTGCAGATACCCACAGCCCTGAGTCCGAACATCGGTACATTGATTGCGATCAGGACGATCAGCGGATTCTTTGGGAGTAAGTTCCATCATCTCCCTGCTGGCCTTGTTGATTGTGTCCGATTTGTCGCTTGTGGTGTGAGCACGAGCACAAGGCCTGAAGGCTCAAAGTGAAGAACGATGAACTGATTCGCTCAATTAGGCGTTGGTGTTGCCAACGGTGGTGGCACGATATCCGACATGTACAATGCTAACGAAAGAGCCGGCGTTTTTGGTTGGTATCTACTTGGCCCTCTGCTGGGACCAACATTGGTATGTTACCCAAACGATCTCATCTGTACAAAAGCTAATTCATATGCCAACAGGGCCCTCTCTTTGGGGGCATCGTTGTCTCTCGCCTGGGCTGGCGCTGGGTCTACTGGCTAACAGCAATTCTCTCGGCTCTCAATACCTCAATCGCCTACTTCTTCCTGCACGAAACCTACGCACCTGTTCTCCTCTCCCGTCGTAAACAGAAGCTTCAACAAGACGAGATTAAGGCTGAAGGCAGTGTTCAGACGAACTATTACTTCGAGGGCGAGGACCGACGTCCTCTACTCCAGAAGCTGAAACACAGCATGCGACGACCATTGGTGATCTTTGTACAGCCCATCGTACTGACAATGTCATTGTACCAGGCGCTGATTTTCGGCACTACGTACAGCATCTACACTCAAATGCAGAGTATCTTTTCACAAGAGCCGTATGGATTCAACTCGGAGCAGATTGGACTGTTGTATCTGGGTCCAGGTCTCGGATTTCTCACGGCTGTGCTTTTCCTCGTCCCGAGGATTGATACCATATATAACAAGCTGACGGAGAAAAATAAAGGGCAAGAGAAGCCGGAGTTCAGACTGCCTCTGGCCAATCTTGGGTCCCTCCTGATCCCGACATCATTGTTGGTGTTTGGTTGGACGTTACAGTACAAACTGCACTGGGCGATCCCGATCGTGTCGTCCTACTTCTTCGGCATTGGACAGGTTGTCATCTTTAACACGGTACAAAACTACTACATCGACTCCTTCAGCAAGTATGCGGCCAGCGCCGTTGCCAGCGGAACAGTCTTTCGAAGTCTGGCGGGTGGAATCGTCCCGTTACTTACGCCTATGTTGTTTGCGAAGGTGGGTTATGGTTGGGGAATCAGCGTGTTCGCACTTCTCGCTGTTCTAATTGCGCCGAGCCCAATATTATTCTACTACTTCGGACAGCGGATCAGGGAGAGATTTCAGATACAGTATTAAGAGGACCTGAGCAAGCGATAGTACGAATCCAAGGGCAACCAAGACACACCATTCAGTCGAGTGTTGTTGTGCATGTCCTTGTTTACGACAGGCTTCTCTCTGCTTGGCCAGGCCGTCTGAGCGCGTGTGTTGTGCACGTCACGCGTATGCGATCCACAACGCAACGCAACGCAACGTTCTAGGCTAATCGACAAGACATGAGGTTAATTCCTCAATACATCGAACCAGGTCTCACAGGACGTGAAAGGCCCATAGGTCTCTAACCGTACGTTATATCAGACCATGAATGTTCTCGCACCAGCAAAAGCGGACACACATGCCACCAGGCCTCAGGATATGTGTCTCGTCGGGCTCAGGGTCTGCACTGACTATGCTGTCTCTTGCCACATGAGCAGATCCAGCCGTTGTGGTCAACGCATGAGAAGTCTTTGTGAGGTGGTAAAAGCAGCATTGAGAGGAACCATCCAGCGAGAGAAAATACATACTTCACGTCGACCTTTCTGTGCAGTAGTACTGAAAACCAGAGGCAATATCGTAGTTGTGTACCGTCAAAACAATTGTTGTTCGATTAATGCTAAGATGGCTGTCATTTCTCACGGATGTCATAGCTACTTAGCCAACATACATGATTTCATGTTTTGAGCATGATCTGTCTGGCTTGACACTTCCCCATGCAAGACTCTGAGCATACCAGATTCTTTACTATATGACCGGTCGCCAATGTCTATATGATATACACGAAAATACGCGCGCATTTTGGGCATCAGTATTGATGAGTGCCATCCATCGTTGGCAAGAAATGACTTCAGGCGGAGCAAACTAAGGTGATCAGGATAGCGACGCTAAGAGCGGGAGAGCTCCGGGGTTTATGGTTGTCCGGTCGACCACTCAAACCTTATCTCCAACGGGAGTGGGACGCGTTTGTTATTCAGGCTCCCACTGCTAGACGATTGTCCACGGTCGTGATGCAACGTGGCGACCGCCAGTTCGAAAGGCTTCCATGACCATACGAGGCGTTTGGGATGAGGTTCATAATACAACCCGATCTCGTGATGTGTGTGGTTGCTACAATAACAGCATGCAGCTCGAGACTTTAGTGTGGATAGCTCGAGGAATGATTTGCTGTTACATGGAAAATGCATAGCCTATGAATCTCGCAGGATCACTTGGTTGGGCACCGGTCGCTCTTCGTCGCGCCTACTGCTGCAGACACTTTCCCATGAAGAAGGAATTCCTCTTTGCGCACGAGAGCTCTCGTGCGAGTTTTCTTTGTTTGATTTCAATCTCAACCGCAGCAGTTTCTGCAGATTGCCGGGCTCGAGAGCTTTGCCACATGTTCCATGATCTCGGGATTGGCGTGAGCACGAGCTCGAGTGCGGGCGTGCTGTAGAATTACCTGCCCGAAGGGTTTAACGAACGGGGATTTGCAGGTCACTGGAGCACGCCACGATCAGACGGTAAAGCATAACTTCCGGGTCGAGGTGTGTCTCCCCAAGCCTAGCGCCAACAACACGGGTAGCAACCAATCTGGCGAACCACAGCGACCAGGTTCACTGGCGCAGGCGGGTCACCGTCCTCCAGCGTCTCGTCTTGTTGACTTTCTCGTTTTGTAAATCGTGCTGCTGAACGATTAACCAACCTCAACCCTGTACAGTTACGCACTTTCAACGGCTGACCATTGCAACATCCTGTGCCAAACACAGAAACTGCGCCATAAGGAAGAAATCAAATCAACCTCACGTATACTTCGAGACACTTTCGCATTGATCAACGAAGACCTCGGCGCCGATTCTCTACTGCGGTGCTCATGAACGCTGCCTGATCCACCGGCTGAACGCTCAAGCCCCAGCCGATATGAAGACACATCGAACGATACTGCAACGTTTTCGAATACCGTGCGGTAGATAATCGAGCATTCCTCGGCTGATCCAAGAGGTGGTTCACAATTGTACATATGGACACTCCACCTCCCCCACCGCCTCATGGTTCGCGGACCAGTTCAGGAGGTGGTCATTATCGTGGAAAGGGTCCCCGAGCTGGCGGATTGCCTGATGGAAAATACGATATCTTCGTCGTCCCTCCCTCATCGGCCGGATCAGGATTTCTTTACCTACCTTCACTCCAGACGAATCGCAACAGTTTTCTGGCAGGATGCCTGTGTACTTCAGCTGCATTTTTCTTCTACTCTGTGGCAGTGCCAGTGATCAAAGATTGGTTTCACAAAACCGTCAACAGTGGTGGAAGTGGTGTGACGATGCTCGTATGCGGAGTGGGTGCAATCAGTTGGATACTTGCAAAGACTTCTACAGAAGGGTTCACGCTGAACGGTGGGAAACCAAAGCCCGAACCAAAACCTGGACCATCACACCAACGATCGAGACACTCTCGATCGCGAACTGATGACACTGACTATGATGACGACGAAGATGAGACGCCTCGCCGAGCGCCTCCACGGGATCCCCCTCCGAAACGAACGTACTCTTGGTCTACAGGTTCGAAGAGGGCGCATACTCCAGAACCACGCCCTCGGTCGCGAGCCCGTCCACCCACTCCGCCGCCTCCTGAGCAACCTGCTCCTCAACCGCCGCCTCAGCCACAGCCTCAAGCACAACCAGCTCCCGAGGTACCACCTCAACCACATCCCCAAGCAGCTCCTCAACCGCAGCCTCAGCAACAGCCTGATCCAACGTTCCAACCACAGCCGCCTCCTCCGTCACAATCTCAACCTCAGTCTCACCCACATTATCAGTCGCCTCAACCTCCACCCGCACAGTCGTACGCTCCACCACAACCAGAGCCTCAGCCTCAGAGTCCACCTCCCAAATCATCCTGGCAAAGACCTGGACCAGAGGTCAAGGCCAAAGCAGATGCCAAGAGCAGTTGGGAGAAGGCGAGAGAGGAAATGAGGAAGAGAGAAGAGGAACGACGACGACAAGAGGAACTGAAGCGAAGACGCGAAGAACTGGAGAAGGAAAGGCTGCGACAGAGGGAAAAAGAAGCCAGGGAGAGACTAGAGAGGGAGCTGAAAGAAAAGAACGAGCGTGAAGCTGCTCTGAGAAAAGAGCTCGATGAGAGAGAGACTGCAGCAAAGAAGGAAAGGCTCGCGCGAGAAGAGAGAGACATCGCTGCCAAGAGAGAGAAACTTGAAAGGGAGGAACGAGAGGCAGCCGTGCGACGACAGAGGGAAAAGGATAGAGAAGAGAGAGAACGCGAGATGCAGCGAGAAAAAGAACTCCGGGAGAAGCTCGAGAGAGAAGAGAAAGAACGGAAGGACAAAGCGGATAAAGAAGAAAAGGAGCGACGAGACAGACTAGAGAAAGAAGAACAAGAACGCCGGGAAAAAGATGAGAAAGAACAGAGAGAACGACGCGAACGGGATATCAAGGAAGCAATCGACCGAGAAAGACAGAATCGTGAGATGGCAGCCAAGGAGAAAGAGCTACGTGATAAGGAAGAAGCCCTTAGAAAGGAGACTGAACGAATCAATGCGGAAAGAATCAAAGCAGCACTGGCAGCGGCGGCGGCACAGAAGAAACCACCTACGCCTACCGCCAAAACTGAACGAGAAGACGATGCGTACTCATTTCGACCCTATGACCGGCAACGAGCAAGATCGGCAAAGACTGGTTCAGCAGGTTCGGTGTACTCGGACGATTCATACGCCCCGTCAGCGACTACAGCCAAAACCACACCACCTGGTTCTGATCGTGGTCCATATACGACAAAAGATCCAGACAAGATTATCATCAAGGCTGTATACAGCTTTAACAATGCATTCACTCGTACCCCTATTGCGCAGCTCATCTCTGGACAAGGTAATGTCACCGATGGTCTGATATTGAGAATCACGACAGAAGGTCTCTTTATCGATGACGACGTACGAGGAGTGCCGCAGAGAGAGTGGGACATCAAAGCTTGGACAATGAAGTTAGCTGAGGTGAGTTGAATCTATCTATATGCATCTGTGTACTGACTGGTAGCTAGACTTGTGAGATCTCGGGTACACATGTTCTTCGTGCGTCAATCAGGGATCAAGAAGGCAAGAAGTATGTGTTCATTATTGGACAGTCCGAAGGTTGGAAGGTTGCCCTTGGGCTACAACGTCTGCGGAAGGGTAGCCAAGTGAGAGCTCTTGGTGTGGCAGGTATGCCCATGAACGAAGCCAAAGCATTGCTCGACAACCTCGGATGGGCATAACGAAACAAACAAGTTGACCTTGACGATCTGTCGGAACGAACGAAAAAAGTGTCTTGCCAGCGTTACGAATTATTGTGTTCCTATCGACTTCGAGTGAGCGTTTGAAATCAGCGCCTTACCAGTGGCATGAAAAGCATCATCGGCGACGGAGTTGTATGGGAATTAGATCGGGTTGAATCACACACTCGACAGACGGAGCATGCTGATTTTGATTGACGCGCGGATTCAAGAGAATCCACCCACGCTCTTTTGAACCCTTTAATGATTGAAGATACCAACGGTCGGAGAGTGTGGGATTGTTGTACGCAGTCGGATGCGCGATGTAGATATCTATTGCACGAACGGTTTGGTCTGGAGTGGGAGTCACGGTGTCACGACCACGATTGTTTTTGATGGTGTAATGAGCCTTTTTAGTACATAGTATAGGGTCCTGAATGAAATACTGTACTTATCTAGCCATTCTTTGCCGTTGGTGGCGGTGATGTCGTCCGCGCCGCGAGCCGAGGTCCACGCCGATCCTTGACCGGTGTTGCGAGTTGGCGATCTACAGACAAGCTATCACCTACTCCGATCATACACGGAGGTCTTTCTCTCGTCCATTGAGAATTTGTTTGTTCTAATCCAAGATCTGTGCCGTTGCGGACGCGGAACGGGAAGTCGATTCAAGGTCCGTCTGTGGCACTGTACAGCCGTACGTCCGCGGCGCAGCGATATATTATTCACGGCAGGAAATAAAGACCGGTCTAGAAACTACTCGGGTCGTTGAAAGATTGGGACTTCGCAAGGCGGTCGGCGAGGCTACAGCCGCGATCAACATGAAAGCCATCCACATCAGCGAGTTCGTCAAGGTGAGCTACACCCATCATCCACATTCTCCTCCGCCCATCGATCCGGTGGGGGATCAACATTCACCCGGTCCACTAACACGACACGAACACAGTCGGTAGACGACATCAGGGCGTCGACGATCCCAGCACCGCGACCGCCCAAGAACGCCCGAGAAGCGCAGGTGCTGGTGCGCGTCACGCACGTGAGTCCCACGCACGTCGACACGCTGTACGCGCGCGGGCTGCATCAGAACAACCACCGCGAGAGGGGCCATGTTCACCCGCCGTTCACGCTCGGGACGGAGTTCGCCGGGGTGGTTGTGCGCGTGTACCACGCCACGGGGGCGGGGGTGAAGA
>JAOSBN010065120.1:0-13543 GCA_027563595.1 Erythroxylum suave | reverse complement strand
TGGTTGCACGAGTGTGCGCCTTACACCCAGCGCCCACCAATCGCCCGGTGTTTCGGGAGTCTTTCCCCCTGGCGCGGCACCGATGATGCAATTTTTGCTGACTCAAAACGCGAGTCTCCAAAAATTTTGTGCAAGCCCCGCCAACGTGGTTCGGCGCATGAGCAATTTAGTAGAAAGTAGACAGCGGTCCTGTGGATGGAGAATCGTCTCTTCTGTCACTGTGTCTGCATTTGAATACGTACAATTACCATCACAATGCCTATTTCTGCCTTGACCCAGAATCTCAAGAACGGGGCGCCGCAAGATGTGCCCGCGCAGGACGGCCTTGGTCTGCGCCGTGAGGTCTCTCGCTCCGAGTCCATCTCATACTCTAGGAGTTCATACACCCAAGGCGACAATTTTCTTGCAACCTCGCCGGAGCTGACACTAAGCTCGCATCGTTCAAGGCCCTCGTTTGGCACGTACGACGGAACTTCTCCAAACCTACGCAGAATACAAACCGGTGGTGTCCAGCCCAAGCAGTTAAAGCCATTCAGACAGCAGGACATCAAAGTGCTGCTGTTGGAGAATGTCAACCAGACTGGTAGAGACATCTTGACTGGCGAAGGCTACCAAGTAGAAGCCCTGAAGAGTTCTTTGCCAGAAGATGAGCTCATTGAGAAGATCAAGTACGCGTCCATTCCACAGACTGTCCCATGAAACTGACGCGAGAACGACAGAGATGTAAACGTACTTGGTATCCGTTCAAAGACCAAGCTGACCGCCCGAGTCCTTTCCCATGCCAAAAACTTGGTCGTAGTTGGCTGCTTCTGTATCGGTACCAACCAGGTTGATCTCAAGTATGCTGCCGAACACGGTATCTGCGTCTTCAACTCTCCCTTCTCGAACTCGAGATCAGTCGCCGAGCTTATTATCGCCGAGATCATCTGTCTTGCTCGCCAGCTGACTGATCGATCGATGGAAATGCACAATGGCACATGGAACAAGGTCTCAAACAAGTGCTGGGAGATTCGAGGCAAGACGTTGGGCATTATTGGATATGGACACATCGGATCGCAGCTTTCAGTGCTGTCAGAGAGCATGGGCATGTCAGTCATCTACTACGACGTGGTCAACTTGATGGCTCTGGGTACCGCGAAGCAAGTCTCAACACTGGCACAGCTGCTACAAAACGCCGACTTTGTGACATGCCACGTGCCAGAGCTTCCTGAGACAAAGAACATGATCGGCGAAGCACAATTGGCCGAGATGAAGGATGGAAGCTATCTCATCAACGCAAGCAGAGGGTCAATCGTGGACATTCCAGCATTGATCAACGCTATGAAGAGCGGGAAGATTGCAGGTGCTGCACTTGACGTGTATCCTCATGAGCCCGCAGGCAATGGTGATTATTTCAACGGCCAGTTGAACAAGTGGGGTGATGAACTCAGGGGGTTGAAGAACTTGATCCTCACACCTCACATTGGTGGTTCAACAGAAGAGGCTCAGAGTGCAATTGGTGTCGAAGTCGCAGATTCTCTTGTTCGATACGTCAACGAGGGTGTGACGGTGGGTGCCGTCAACATGCCAGAAGTTACGCTCAGATCACTGACCATGGACGAACCCAACCATGCGCGTGTCATCTTCATCCATCAGAACGTGCCTGGCGTGCTGCGACGCGTCAACGAGATCTTGGGGGATCATAACGTCGACAAGCAGATGACAGATAGCAGAGGTGATGTGGCGTACCTCATGGCCGATATTAGCAGTGTACGCCAAAATGAGGTCGAGAAACTGTACAAGGACCTGCAGGCACTGAAGGAAGTCATTGTGACAAGAATACTCTACTGAACAATGGTAGGGTAACGAGATGCAGGAGGTATCAACGAGTAAAACGAGAGCATGAAGAGTACTTCAACGATGTATGACGCGGGTTTTCAACGAGCCAAGCACTGCTTTCATCACTCATCACATTCAGCACATCGGTACTTGGTGGAGGAAGCAGCCATGGTCATCATTCACCGGCGGCGCACACTGGGAAATTTCAACAAAATTGAAGGCGAGGTTGGTGTCTCCATGACGGTCCAGTTCGGTACCACCTTGATTTGCGGCTGAGTGGCTGTAAAGTCCTTATAGTAATTGTTACCCGTTTTAACCCTCTTAGAAGTATCACGTGTCCTGTATACCTCCTAAGGTATCCTGATTGGCTCGTAGCCGCTCGGCAAGTTGGCACCGCGACGCACAGAACCTCGCATACAAATTCCAACCCAGCGCCGATGGTCGACAATCACAACAAGACCACGTACATGATTCTGCAGACCCAGCATCGGAGGTCAGCCATCCTGACAGCGGCAATAGCTCGTCAACGAACAACCCAGTCGATTGCATAGAGTGATCTGTTCGACAACATAGTCCAAGCGTACTATGCGCCGGTCGCAGCGGCGGCCACTCGGAGGGTCCCGCCAGGCGACGAAACCTACACCAAACCGCCCCGGCAAACGCCAGCGTCAATGCCATATGCCGCACAAGCTAGAACCCTAAGTCAGTAACAAACGTCGCCGCAATCTTGTTGGATAACGCCTGATGGGTCAGGTAGACTGCTGTTGCCGCCGGCATTTCGGGTTGTCACTCCGACCGCACAGGGTTGGGGGAGGTTGGGTGCGGCTTAGGCTTTCGTACCAGGATGTCCTTACGAATATGTCAGTGATCCACTGCCATCCCGCGGCGTTGCAGTCACGAGTCACGCTCTTTACATGTACAGGTTCCTTACAGTCAGGTACGTGGAGGCAACAGCTCGACAAACACACATTCGGCTAGACAAGGTATCCAATAGGAATGGTGTACAGCCAGCATGTCTCTGGTTGAGCGTGGTTGGTAGAGAGACCTGAGACGAATGAACCTTGTCAGGAGACCACAAGTCTACCGCCACGTATCGACTCTAATGACAGGAAGCAACTTGCAGATCTGCTGCTTACCGATAGACGATATACAACACTGGAACGTCGTGTTGAACTACTTGGTGAGTAACGATGCGCTTACGAGATGGATCTCGAACGCGCCGTGTTCGTAGTCTGAAAGCCTCAATTGATTGTGTATCAGGGAACACGAGGATCCACAGTGTCGTTGTTATTGTGGTAGTGTGACCAACTACGTGGTCCTCGCATATCGGGGCTGATACGAGTGACCTCGTACCGCCTTGTATACGCACGTTCATCTGTATCATCACCATCTTCCGGTCAGGCAGAAGGCGGGAGTCACACACCCGTTTCCGCCTTGCGATATGGCAGGGACAATTGGACGGAACGACCATCCCAAAAAAAAAAAGAAATCTTGTAAATGGAATGCCCTGACATGCTCTTGCTAGTTTCATTCAATTCTCTGTGTCAATCACCTGGTTGTACTTGAACGGCGGATCGAAAAAATCCATTTATTCGTTCTGAGTCTGCTCAGCATGGAACCAACTTTGGATTTGTCACCTAGCGCCCATCCTGTGCTTCTATGGGGAAGCTGCTGCTGTGGTCAGGTCCAGTTCACAAGTGGCACCCTGCCAATCGCCATCACAATCTGCCACTGCGTCACTTGTCGCAAGTTATCCGGCAACCCGTACCTGACTTTTGGTGTCTATCACAATGATGCCTTGATCTGGAATGGCCAGATCCAATACACTGCCTCCGATCTTGCACAAAGGGGTTCATGTCAAAAGTGTAAGACTCCACTGTTCATGAAGTACCACTGCCGACCTGACGGTACGAGCATCACGATGGGTCTGATAGACAAATACTTCGGCGACATGCCAAAAACAAAAGAACACATCTTTCTTTCGGACAAAGTGCCATGGTTGCAGATTCCCGAGAACGACGGAACGAATAAGCATTGTGGCTTTAACGAACCATTTCAGCGCCGGTTGGAGGACTGGATCTCGCGTGGAAAGCCAAAACGACAAGATTGGCAAGTGAATGATGTAAAAGATTGTCGCTGGATTTTTGGAGGGAGGTGCCAGTACAAGCTGTAGGAGAACAGCGAGTGCTACTAGCATTTGACAAAAGTCCAACCAAACTTGAGGAATCTGGCTGCGAGGCAACAGATCGTCGCTAATAACAGCACAATGCCAGTGAATAGCTTGAGTCCTGTCCAGCTCAATGATGAACCAAGAATTGCCCCTCCAATCGGCGTACTGATGAGTAGGCCGAGCCCCCATGGCACGAGGAGCATGCCCATGCGAACACCTACAACGTCGAGATTGGGACTGAGCGCCACATCAATCGGAGCAGTCAGTGTAGTGATCGCACCAGCGAAGAATCCATAGACCACCACGAATCCAAAAATCCCACTGATGTTCTCAACCCCAATCCATGCAAATGCTAGTGCTGAAGCGATGACCGTGCATGGGATCTCCAGGTTGAGGGGGCCAATTCGATCAGCAAGATAAAGCGGAAACTGTGAGAATGGTTAGTCGACTATCTTCAATAGGAGGTCGAGTCATACAATTCTGCCAAAGAAAGAACCAGCGTTAAGGGCAGGAAGTGTCCAGAATGCCAAGTCTCGGCTCGTGAGGGTAGCAGCCTCCTGTTGAATGTAAAATGATGGCAGGTATAAGCCCAAGAGCGAGGTGAAAAGGTACAGGGCCCATGCAATGAATGGGCCCTCGGTCCATGCGAGGAGATCGACCACAGCACGAACTTTCATCGGCTTGAATCTCATCCTCAGCAAACTGATAGAAAGAAGCAGCGTGACCAGTGACACCAGTGCAACGCACCAAACAGCATATCTGAATCCGATCCTTGGCTGAAGTTGATTGAACATAATAGGGTAGCAGATGCTGCCGATTGCACTTCCCGAAGATGCGATGCCCGTTGCTGTTGACAATTTCTGCTCAAAGTATTGCGACAAGATAGCGATGCTCGGAAGGAAGAGCAAACCAGCACCAACTCCGACGAGGACTCCTTGCGCGAGTACAAGCTGCCAATACTGCTTGCATAGGCCAGTAAGTACCATGCCGATGACAGTTGCCAGCGAGCCAGTGATGAGAAGCAGTCGCAACCGTCCATGATCATACACCGGACCGGCAATGATGCCTAGGAAGATGTTGAGGAAAGCCTGGGTTGAGCCAATCCACGCAATCTGTGAATTCGAATGACCTTGCAGTAAATCTTCCTGGTAGTAGGTTTGGAATGCACCGTAGGAGTTGATGATACCAAATGAATTCATCAGTAGAAAGAAAGATCCTGCACACTGGAGCCATGCGAGGATACCAGCATCTGGAACAGTGTCATGAGCCTGCTTCTCGTGCTCATCTGTTGAGTGTTCCTCATAGAAAATCTTCATATTGTCCACAGCGAACAAGGTCTGCGTGTTGGCAGCGTAGTCATTGACAAGCAAAGGAAATCAAGTGGTGACAAGCTCATCAGGGCACGATGAATGCTCAAAGTCGCCATCATCTTGTCACCCAAATACACAATGAGTATAAATCAAAGCTGGTACGCCAAATTTACCGGAACCTGTTCTGACCTGTTTTGTACGAAAGAAAGAGTTTGGACAGATACGGTCCAAATACAATATATCAGCAAAGGTCATCGTATGTTACTTACATCACGCCACACAAGTCGATCCACACCACGGATGCATCTCCGTGTTACCGTTGAGGCTAGACTCATGCACTGTGATTGAGGTGCTATTGTCACTGCTGGTCGACTGTATGCGTATACTTTCGCACCAGCATGGATAATGTCTCGTCGCCTTGCGGCACCTATGATGCATAATGGGAGATTGCCGTCCTCCTTATCTCCAGACGGCTGTGTAGGCATTTGCCCAATGCGATTGCAAATATATCCTCTTACCGCCTGCTCAGCTGCATCGTGACCAACAGTCGGCTCTGATTTTGGAGTGTGAGTCCTTTCTACGCGATATGCCAGCTGACAACACCTTTAGCTCTCTAGCCTGGCCCACTGTTGCCGCATTCCTCGCCGGCTCGGCCGCGTTCAGCCTGATCTCAAGTCGCTTGACAATGTCTGGTTCCAGGAAGATTCTGAAGTCTCCAAGGACCACCCTGATACCACGGCTTACCCCGAGACAAAGAGATTCGTTGGGCTATCCCCCAGATGCGTTGCCGGGCTCCCGTGATGTTGATACACCCTTTGGCTCAATGCGGACTTACGAATGGGGGGATCTCAAGGGAAGAAAAGTTATGATGATCCATGGTGATGCAACGCCATCGCCGATGTTCAGGCCGACGGCTGAAGAGCTTGTGAAAAGAGGCTGCAGGGTACTGACATTTGGTATGCAACCTCCAGGTGTCCTCCACTTCACCTCGCTTGGACCCCACTCACCCGTCGTGGCCATGACGAGTCAGTCATTACTTGGTTTTTCGCTGACATTCGTTGCAAATAGATCTTTGGGGCAGAGGCTATACCGACACGCCATTGGACGATCCACACAACAGCACGTTGTACATGCAGCAGGTTCTGTACGCCCTCATATCGTCTCCAGTCCAATGGACAGGTGAGGATGTCAGCTTTTCTCTGATCGGATTCTCCATGGGAGGTGCAATCGCCCTCGATTTCTTTGCACACCATCCGACCCTAGTCGAATCGCTTGTCCTCCTTGGGCCTGCCGGCCTCATACGCAGTCTCCCGCCAGAGTACTCGAGCTTCTACTTCAACCATCCTAATCTGGCCTCAGCGTCAACAATGAGAACTTTGATAGGCACTCTACTGGGCGTCGATCTGAATCATAAGACGGAAGAGTCTCTTGAAGCAGTTGAGGACCCGGAAGGCTTTACCCCGGCTGGAGCTTTGCAGTTCCAATTTGACCATCATCCGGGCCATGTTCAGAGCTTTCTGAGCACAATCCAGCATGGACCACTCCAGCACCGAGAAGACATCTGGAAGCGTGCTTGTGAAATCATTTCTGGAAGGTGCAGTGTGGATTCGCCACTCTCTAACGGAAAAATCTTGGTCATTTGTGGACAGGATGACTCGGTGGTCCCATCGATAGACGTTCAGAGCGATCTAGAAGTGTATTTGGGCGAGAAAGGCCAGAATTGGGAGTTTGACACTGTGCCTGGTGGACACGGATTTCCATGGCCGGAAGGAACAAACATTGGAAGGAGGATTGCTAAGTTCTGGGATTTAAAGTAAACCAACGTCTCGTGGGTAAATTTTAGTATCAGACAAGATTGCCATGTCTGGTTGATGCGAGAGCCAGCGAGATTAAACGCATCAACCTAAAAGTTCTCCTCAGAAAGTTGATGCATACCTACGTGGGTATAGCAGACTCTATCCTTGAAGCTGATTAAAATCGAAAAGAGGGCCATGGCCGTGAAAATTTACAGATCACCGCGCTAGATGATACGTTCAAATCCCCATTCTCGCATTAGTTGCCCTGAAGACTTCGAACTCCTTCCAGATTGATGTGTCTCGTTGAATGATTCGTATTGTAAATCCCGAGCGTCGATGTCATTCAGCTGAAGCTCTGGGCTCGGCCCAGGTGTTTGCAATCCAACTCCGCTCTGGCCGTCATCACTCCCTTGATGAGACAGCGTTGTCTCCTGTGCGCGGTTACTCGAGCTAGAGTGATGCCCGGCTCCAAAGGGTTGATTGGCTCCATGCTCTTTCGCTGTAGGGTTCTTGATGATGACTGTTTTGGACCCATTGGAATTGCTGATACTACCTAGGCGTACACGCCCCGTCTGTAACATCCCCGATTGAAGTCCCATAAGTAGTGGTCTGACGAAAGGCACGCAAATGGTGATGATAGACAGCGTTTGTACAGTTTCGGTCATAGTCATGTATGGCCAAGCAGAGAAGGTGAAGTCCTCTCGAGTTGCCATTGGTTGGAAAAACTTCGGAGAGTAAATACAAGCCAATTGTGCGGCTGTTGCTCCTATCACACTAAGCACAGTCCCATGTCAGTATCATATTGGAGGTCGCTCTCGGTAGACATCCACGTCGTACATCTGCGGGTGGGAGGTACGCTTACAAACCACGTAATGTAAAACAGAAGATCAGAGCTGACTTCTTGTACCTGCTCAATCTTGTCTGAAAAATTATGCTTGCGGGTACGCCGATCAAGAAGAGCTCTGTGAAGATGTTGATGACGGCATACGAAGTCCAAAATGAGATCTTCAGTCGTGTTAGCAAGCGGACAGTAAAGCGTTGGGACATTGCCAATGCAAATTGTGCGGAACTATTTGCGGAGGCCCCTGACTCACTTTCGAGATGCATCTGCCATCAAGCATAGACCATCTATGGGGATTCGAGCACTGAAAAGCTGTAACAGACATGGAGCTCAAACCCCAAAGCACGAGAAATGAACCCATTGCGATGGCAGCTGAGCGGTTGGCCTTGATAGGTGTAAGCGTGTGTATGAGGAGAACGTTTGACAGTTTCGAAGCCGTCAACGATGCTATGAACAAGAACTCAGCAGCATATGCCGACTTGGTGAAGTAGCGTCAGCAGTTGCAAAACGAATTCAGATTGGGTGAAGGATATTTGGCACACTTTCTCATATCTTTGTAAGGTCGTTGGCGACAGCGATTCTTGACGGTTTCCCAGACCACTGAATCCTTGAAAAGAAACTGCACAAGCTTGCGCGATGCTAAAGATCTGATCTTGTCAACGGGGTGAATCTGATTGAAGATGTCCATTCATTCCAGCAGAATGACTTACGGTCGCTACAATTACACCCCAGTCATCTCCATGCAGCCCAAAGGAAGTATATGCAAGCAATAGCTTCATCAGAACCAGAAGTAGTGTCGCAGCCTGGAGAACCCAAGTCACGATATTGAAGACCGGACTATAGTTTGGAGGATTGCTGGCATTTTCCGAGGTCGTCATACTTGTTGTAATGCTGCTTTCTCAACGTTCAATCGTACTTGGCGCGAGAGTCTTTACGGCACATCTTCAGTATTAGGAGAGGAAAGGCTCGAGGAAAGGCTCGAAACGGCCCATATCACGGATGAGACGTCCAACATTCACGCAGCGACAAGGCTGCAGGTACGCGATCTCTTCAGCTATTGTGATGTCACACTCTTCTCCAGTCAATATGAATAGTCAGTGATCGTTGAGTATCCCTGCCGATCTGCCTGTGAGTCAAAGGAACTGTTATCTGCAAGATCGGTTGTTTGAGGAAGTAATGCATACGACCACAGTGGATTCCACAAGCGACATGTATGGCTCTTTGATCTGCAACGGCTCAACACGCGACCTTCCCGCCGCCAACATCAATTTAGCAAGGTATCTATTCATTCCTGCCGTAGGCTGACCGTTTACATTTCCACGATGTAAGAGAGCGTGACTGGTCTCAAGCTATGCAGTGACAGCGGCAATAGGGTTCTGCTGCAGAGCAAAAGTCTGTTCAAGTAAAATGCATGATGTTGCAAGATACTGCCGCCTCGAATGCCAGCGTGATTTGTGACTGTGTAGTGTGTCTGGTGGACAAGCCTTGGAATTGGCCGAAGATCCCGATCTTTGACAGAATGTTCGATCGTCTGTTGACTTGGGACGGCACATTAACTTCAATCACAGGCTGTGCTGTGTTCGGGGCTGAAACTGTTTTTCAGAGCAGTGCCGCAAGCTGGCAATGTTGAACGCCGCGTGAGAGCGATTTGGCATATGATGATTCAGGCTGCAGGAGGATGGCCGATCGATCACGTTTTGACTATTGGCGGACTGGCCCGATCTATCCCTGTCAGCGGCAAGCTAGCGCAGTGCAAGTGCCCGAGTATGCGTGACAACCATGAACGTTGTGCAGGTTCTTGACCCGATGATACACGATGATTCTGACGTTACTGAAAATAAATGTCGATTACTCAATGCGGCTCAGACAGTGAAGGCGTACGACGCAGAACTCGAAGCTCAACTCTCCAAGCCACGAGAGGCAGTGGGTCGCAGATAATCCAAAATGACATCGAATTATTTGCCAAAGTCCCTAGGCTCGCTAGGAGGTAGTCGGTGAGGTTCGATCATCGACACAGGAGAGATGGTTTGTCGCGAGTGGACTGATACCGTGTCCGACAAGGAAATGTACTGTCGAGGCTAATAATGGGGTCTGTAACAACACAGAAGCGACCCGTGACGCTCCTGCCGCCTCACATTCTTCACTGCTGTGAATTCGATCATGCATCTCTTTTCTCTAGATAGTCTCTTGGCATTTCGGACATTGCGTTCGATCCATACGATCTGGAAGTTGACGCAACCGAACCTCGTTGCAATCACTTTGATGCTCTTGCTCCAGACATAGATATCTATATCACGCAGGTCACAAAGTGACATCGACAATGTCGGAAACAATCACCCAAGAGCACAAGATTTGGAGAAGCAAATATGATGGAGGGACATTCTCCCAAATCAGCGGTGTCAAGTATCGTCAGCAAAATGACACGAACATACTCCAAAGACTTGGAAAGAAGCAGGAGCTCAAGGTAAGCAACTAGAGCGCATCGCCAGAGCATTACGTTCGTTAACCCAGTCAGCGACGATTCGGGTTCCTATCGATATTTGGATTCAGCTGTACTATCTTAGCAACTTGGGAAACAGCACTAGCGTGAGTGTTTCTGGAACAATCAACGCTCGAGTTGACCTGACACAATCATTACTCAAGTACTTTTCAAGTGGCCTTTGTCAAGTAAGCTATCCCTCCGGCTACCTCAACCATACATCATTCTGAACGATTCTCTTAGTGGAGGTCCAGCTGGCCTTGCTTGGGGGTTTCCCATAGTCTGGGTCTGTTCTACTTCAGTGTACCTGTGCCTAGCGGAGATGGCTTCTATGTAAGTGCGGTTGCTCATGGAACCTGTGGAACTCCTTCACCATAGCCAACACTGACTCGAAAGCGCTCCAATCGCTGGGGGTCAGTACTTTTGGGTCGCGATACTCGCTCCACCACGATACAAGCGCTTTCTCAGTTATTTTACAGGTCAGTGTTTCTCAATGCTTACCGCAAGACAACACAAACATTTCTAATATTGCCAGGCTGGTTGACCACACTTGCATGGACAGCAACGCTTGCTACCGGAATGGTCCTTGTCGGAACCATGGTTCAAGGACTCGTTGTGCTGAATTACCCGTCATATACTCTGGTCGCATGGCATGGGACACTTCTTGCCTGGGCCATCATCATTGTTGGCGTCATCATCAACACACTCATTGCTGGCTTGTTACCATTTCTAGAGGGACTTATCCTGATCTTTCATATCCTAGGATTTGTGGCTGTGCTCATCACTCTAGTATACCTGTCGCCTCATGTCTCGGCCTCTGAAGTGTTCTTCAGACCGCTCAACGAAGGAGGTTGGCCCACCCAGGCACTGTCCTTTCTGGTTGGATTTATTGGCAATGTCAGTACTTTTGTTGGTAAGTGAGACGGGATGTTTAAAAGTGATTGAGGGTTTGATTCCACTGACGATTTTTCTGGGAGTAGGTGCTGATGCTACTGTACATGTGAGTTCGTCTAAACTATTAGAGTGGCTGAGCAAAGTCTGATGATTCAAAGATGTCGGAAGAGATCGAGAATGCAGCTCGCAATGTCCCCTGGGCTATTTTCACGACACTCTTATTAAATGGAATCACTGGATACGCCATGCTACTTGCAGTCTTGTTCTCTATCACCGACATCAAGGGCGCCATTGTAATCTCGTCCATCTTTCGAACGTTCTTTCCAATATACTGACCAGTCTCCAGGATACCCCAACAGGATATGCTTTCATCCAAGTCTTTGCTGATGAAACAGGGAATGCAGCGGCAACCATGATGACTTCAGTCATCATAGGCCTATTGTGGTGCGCCGTGATAGGTTTTCTAGCCACAGCATCGCGCATGTTGTGGTCTTTTGCTCGAGACAGAGCAGTACCATTTCATCGAATCATACGCCGGGTAAGATGATGAGTCGACATCTACTTTTCAGAGTACCTGGACTGACAAAGCACATAGGTCCATCGCACGAGCTCTGTCCCGGTGTTTGCAATTGCAGTGGTGACGATACTTCCCATGCTGTTGGCTCTTATCCGTATTGGATCAACCTTCGCCTATAACAGTGTGATCTCAATGTCAGTGTCTGGACTCTATATCTCATATCTCATCCCTTGCAGTCTACTACTTTGGCGTCGGTCTACAGGTCAGATTGCAGCATACAAAACACACGAATCATCGTCACCATCGATCATAGTGGTCGATCACGGACCTGACGAGGGTCCTGCAACAGTCGTCACTCCAGGCGTAGCAAGGGATACCAAAGACACTGTCGACATTCCTCTGATGTGGGGTCCATGGCGGATCCCTGGGGTTCTCGGCACTATGAACAATGCTTTCGCTTGTTTGTACTGCATTTTCGTGCTGTTATGGTGCTTTTGGCCTGCAGAATATCCTGCAACACCTGGCACTATGAATTATGCCATTGTCGCCACGGGCGCCGTCTCTCTCTTCAGCATTATCTACTACTACGCTCATGGTAGCAAGTACTACCAAGGCCCATTGATAGAACTCAGTACTTAGCTTGACGTTGCAGCAGGATACCGAGATGATGCAGATATTGTGGAGATAAGGAACGGTCTAGAGATGAAAGGACTAGGTACAAAGAGTTGAACGGAGCGTTATCAAGTCCTTTTGATAGGACATAAGCCTGTTTGTCACAGCCGGCATTCGAACTGTTAGACCTTCATAGAATTCCCATTCAGTGGCTTAATTAAGATACACGACCAGCCTATTCGTCACATCAGCGCTGTGATGGCACTGGTCGTCAAGGCGAGACAGATCGACTGCTTCGCAGCGATAGTGACCTTCATCGCCGTTCAGGTCGTGTTCGTCGGACAGCAGGTGGACAGTCGTACGTGTTGATCGAGGAATGAGATGTATTATGCTATGAACCCGCTCCAAAAACGTATTACACGCGCAAAAGGGACAGGCCGTGCACAGAATAAAACTCCTGGGCTTTTTTGTTCCCCTGTTCCCGAAGACAAACCCAAACCAACGCACCCTCTATGCTCTGCCCGCGCCTAGCTGATCGAGTAACCACCGTCGATCGTAATGCCCTGTCCGGTAATCCATCTCGCGTCGTCGCCCGCCAGCATGAGCACCATCTTGGCCACGTCCTCCACCCTGCCCAACCCCCCCTTCCCGGGCCCATTGGCCGGGATAACGCCTTCGGTCTCACTCGGCCTCGTCTGCAGGGGGTGTCTGGCCGCCACGTCCCGCAGCTGGAACGTATCCCCCTTGAGGTTCTGGGTCATCTCACTGTCCAAGAACCCGGGACAGACGGCGTTGCACCTGACGCCGACGGGGGCGTAGTCCAGCGCGACCTGCTTGGTCAACATCAACGCCGCGCCCTTGCTGGCGCAGTAGCTGCTCGTGCCGAAGTACGGCGTGGTGGCCTGGTTGCTGGCGATGTTGACGATCCAGGCGCGGCCGGCCTCGTGGATCGTGTCCTGCCGCATGACCTGCGCGAGGAAGTACTTCATGGTCAGGAACAGGCTGGTCGTGTTGATGGTCATGGTCTTGTTGAAGTCGCTCAGCTGCGTCTCGTGGATGGCCAGGGGTTTGGGGAACGTCGACTCCACCGACACGCCGTGCGCGTT
>JAOSBN010065109.1:0-13543 GCA_027563595.1 Erythroxylum suave | reverse complement strand
CAATACCTAAAAATGAAGGGCAGAGCAAAAATAAGTTTTGGAGGCATAATTAGATGAATTAGAGTAGCGGAGAAAATAAAGAACAAGTAAAGTTGCAATTGGATTGGATATCCATCAATCTAAAGTGGGTTTTATAACTATTAAAAGGAGTTTCATTATGTTTCTTTTAATTTTCTATCTTTCTTTAAGTTTTGGTTCCATGTCTTCTGTGATTAGGAACTATAATTTTAAGGTACCTAGATTTGATGAAAGTACTTTGCTTGTTAATTGATAGAGGTTACTAGCATCAATAGCAAACTTGATGATACTTTCATAGTTTAGATTTTGTAGTTTGATTTCATTGATTTTCTCATTGTTCTTCACAAATTTTGAATTTTGTACCGTACCGGCCAGATTTCGGTACAAAATCGTTGTACTTATGTACCGAGTACAAATACCAGCCATATACTAGTCAGTACTGGAAAATTTGAAAAATAGGTGGCCTTAGGAGCTCTTTAGTTAAGTAACAAGACCACAGAAAGCATAGTCACACGGTCAACCAAACCAAAGCCAAAGTTAAATCCTCTTCCCTTTGCTCCTCTCCTTACCACCAAATTTGTGTGAAATTGCCCAGCTCAATAAAGACAGGAAAGCTTTAATAATCATTCACAATAGCAATAGGTAATTACCTATTTTGCTTCCAAATGTATGAACTTGCTACAAAGCAAACTTCCCCCTTTGACTATAAGACAAGTAATATAGCAAGGAAAGGGTTTGAAGGAGCTCTCTTTAATAGTAGAAAGCTTGGGGCTGCAATAAGCAGCCGATTTATATTCCATTCACTAAGAAAGTTTTGCTACATTCTCTCTTACTTTATATCACCTTTTTAAAAGTGGGGCATATGCAATCCCCATTCTTTAGATAAGTTCTTTGAGCAAACTCTGACTTCCTAAACGAATACTGATAAGATCACCAAATGCAAAAGCCAATTCATAGAGCCGGAAATAGAAGATTCAATACTAAGACTAAGAATACGGGATTATGAGTCAAAAAGTAAACAAGATTCATTCGAAGAAAGACTTACGCCTTACAGGAAGGGAGGGTTGTAGGCTCAAGTCTTTCATTAAGATCATTTGGGGTGAACCAGTTCCATTACTATTAATGGGCGGCTCTATAATTTCTTATGGGCACAAGCATCCCAGGTAATTCAGTCTTATGGTTCTTCATTATCTGCATATGGATTTTTTTTGCAAAAGAAAGAATCCATCAGCCCCTCTAGTTGTAGAAAATAGAAACAATTAGTCTCCTGGAGTTTCAAAAAGCGTCGAGATACAATTCATTCGTGTTGAGTTTGACTTTATCCTATTGAAATATTATCAATGCAAAGGATAGATGGAAGCCTATCTGTGTAGGTCGTCATGGTACTATCACTGCACAGCAAGCAACAGTAGTTTCAAAGTTTCGAGTCCCTTTCGACATCGATAACAACTTGCCACTATTCTACCTTTGCTATTAAAATACCCAGGGTTCAATTGATGAACCTCTTTCTTCATTCGGATGAACTGGATCTTTCATTCCTTCCCTTTTATGTTATATAGTATGACCTATTTGATATGGCTTCAGAAGGATCCATTATAGGAATTATATAATAAAAGCAAGAAAAGAAGTTTAGTTTAAGTTAACATTCACACCTTTTCTTCTTATCATAGCAGTTGGCTGGCTTTTTGTCAAAAAAGACAAAACAGGATTGGATTATATTTCCACTTATAAGGAAGGAAGAGATACCTTTAGCAGGATGGAAGCTCAATCAGCTTTCACTCGCAGGTTGGATTGCTCTCTTTCAATCGGTGTTATCAGCCCTACCAACTTATAACATGCAGTTGGCCAAAATTCCAATTGGAACATGTGATTGTGTAAGGTTTTTATTTGGGATGGAAATGTATCGGACTGCAAATCCTAGAATGACAGTTCAAATTTCATAAATGAACAAGTCACTTTCTACCCCTTGTTTCCTTTTGGTAGTGGGAACTAGCGAAATCAGCCCATGGAGCGGTGATATTTCCTAACTCCTTTGTGTTTGAAAGGTGAAGTTGCCACTAAATTCTATTAGAATGTAGTAGGAAGGAGCTCTATATAGGACTTACATGTAGCTTCTTATTTTTTTTAAAAATCTACACCCCTCTCTTCGGGGACCTCACCCAAGACCAAATTGCAAAATTTTAAAAAAAATTTTAAAATTAAATTCCCACCCATCCTACCCTTCGTGTGCACTTCTTTATTTCACTTGTTTATTTGAGTGTTTGTATTCAGCTTATTTCACTTGTTTATTTAAGTGTTTTTATTGTTTTTGGTACTTAATTCATTCATATTTCACTTTTAAGTTTTAATTCACTTATTTAGAGCAAAAGGAATAAATTCAGACAAGTTTAATGTGATTTGGAGCTAGTTTAGTCAAGTTATGAAGTTATAGGGCATAAACATGGCTTGGTATATGGTCGTGTACTTGCTTATGTTCTACGTTTTTCAATCTTATGTGGTTATGTTTAAAGAGTTTAAAGTGTGTTGATTGATTCTACATTACACATGCCCATTTTAAGAGGTATATGCTTGTATTGTATGCTGATAACCCCATATTCACATTTTTGGCTTATATCTATGCACACGTTTGCTCTGAATTTAAGAATCTCGTTATTATAGAGTATATAACTTGGTATATGACCTTTTACTTGCTTATGTTCTACCAAAAAAAGAATTTTTAAACTTCAAAACGTAAAAATGAAGGGCAGAGCAAAAATAAGTTTTGGAGGCATAATTAGATGAATTAGAGTAGCGGAGAAAATGAAGAACAAGCAAAGAGATGCAGTTGGAATGGATTTCCATCAATCTAAACAAGATTTTGTAAATATTAAAGGGAGTTTCGTTATGTTTCTTTTGATTTTCTCTTTTTCTTTAAGTTTTGGTTCCATGTCTACTACAATTGGGAACTATAATTTTAAGGTACCTAGATATGATGAAACTACTTTGCTTATGAATTGATAGGGGTTGCTAGCGTCGATGGCAAACTTGATGATACTTTCATAGTTTAGGTTTTGTAGTTTAATTTCATTAAATTTCTTTTTGTTCTTCATAAAAATTTTGAATTTTGTACCATATTGGTCAGATTCCGATATGAAATGAATCTTTAATTTGTTATTTTGTTAAACTTTTATTGTGATTTTTAAATAAAATAAATATTTAATTAATAATAATTATTATACATTAAATAAAAATTTAAAATAAATTATTTCATTTAAATTTATTTTAATCTTTTATATTATATTTATTAATAAAAATATTTTATTTTTAAAAATAAATAATTTAAATTTTATTATTTATAAACTAATATTTAAATTATGTATTTTTACTTATTAAATCAAAATTTATTCGAACTATATATTTTAAAATATAATTATATGTACTAATAATTATTAAATTAAATTAAATTAAGATATTTATATTTTTAGCAATAATTAATTTTATTTAATTAAATATATAATATATTTAATTGATATTAAATTAAATAATATATGTTTTTGTTTTATGTTTTAATTCTATTTGGTTGTTTCCTTATCAAAAAATATTGTTGTACATTATAATAATTTGAGAGTTAGGGACATTTATTATTGTTTTCATTGAATATTTTGATGTGATTATTATTATTATATAATGAAAATTGAAATTGTAATATTTTAAATACTTTATATTGTTCTTAATATTATATTTGTATGATAATGATCGTTTTTATATAAATTATGGTTATTATTTATATATGAATTATCTAAAAATTATTATTATCTCATATTAACTGTGATTATTATTTATTATTTTGATTTTTGGAGACAAGTTTAAAAAATATACAGTACTACTGTACAATATGACAATGGACTATTTTGCAAATTAAAAAAGAATCAGAGGCTATTTCATAAATTTAAAAAATTATCTGAAACGATATCTAGTATTGACTGGTACCTGTACAATACCATACCAAAACTCAATATAATATCAAGTCCAATACAATATTCATAACATTTGTTCTTCAACTTTATTAAGATTAAATTAAATGTTCCTTAATATTTTTGAATTTATTAGTGACGATATGTTGATTCATGATAGAGTTCATGAATTTGATATTGAAAAATCCTTTATATGATTTGATATAGCATAGTTGAAAAGTTGCATGCAATCATATAGATAGGATCGTATAAATCTTTTGTAACATATTCAAATCTATTTGAGAAATTCATATATTGGTTAATACAATTCTATGGGTTTTAATTTGGAAGTGATTTCAATTAATTTATCAAAGATTAGTTATTAACGAAAGATATTAACATAATTGAAAATTGTCTACAGTCTAATAAATTTTTGGTTAAATTATTATTTGAAGTATAAATTTGCATAAAAAGTCATAAGGGATTCACTATTCAAGTAATGTTGTCTTTATTGGTTATTTGTTCGTCTAATCTTTATTTAATTAGTTAATTATATTGATTTATTTTAGTTTATTCCTTTAAATTTAAATTTGAATAATCACTGCCCTATAATCTGTCATATAGATACCAGAGAAAGGGTTAATACTAGTAGTTGTAGTGTATATGGGATCAAAACTTGGTACTCTAATAAACTATACTATAAAAGCAAAAAGTGAACTTGCTTAGAAAGATTAATAGGATAAGAGATCAAACAAATACCAAGTTTTTGCTAGGGGGGTTATGATTTTACAATGAATTTGATTGTATATCAAGCATATTTTAGTTCTTATTTATTGATTCTTCCTTATGAAAATTTTGAATCTATTAATTATTGGCTTAAAACATCTTGAGTTATTGTGAATCATTAAGTTAGGCTAGAATATGATAAGAAGAAAGTATGATTAGATGGATTCTTATTTGCTATTTTATGAATGGTTGTTTTAATAGACGATTTGGATTAAAGTGCTTTTATTTATTTATAAATAGATCTAAATTATGAACATATGAGCAATTATTATTATTATATTGTACTCTATTTTTCTTTGTTGTGTGCCTATCACGCGTAGCTAGATGATTCTAGAACTTGCTTTTATTATTCACATCTAGACTACATTAAGCTAAAGTCATTAAAATGAAAAAGGCATCTAGATTAAACCCTTGTTTAAATCTTTTACCATACCCTATTTTTATCCCTTAATCATATACCAAATTTAAGCTAGCATTTTCTTGGAATTATTTTAACTACATTATAAGTTGGTAAACCATTTTTATTAATAGTCTAACTTTTACTTTTGTACATGAAGGATTATATTTATTTGATTGCACCTTAAAGGATTGTATTTACTTGATTGCGTAAGAATTTGCTTGGAAAGTCCTATAGGGTTTCACGATTTGGATACTGCTATCTCTATTTATTATTTTCTAGTCTAATATATGTTTTGGTTAGTTAATTATGTTTATTTATTTTAGCTTATTTCTTTGA
Organism: Erythroxylum suave; assembly: GCA_027563595.1. Classification (NCBI taxonomy): domain Eukaryota; kingdom Viridiplantae; phylum Streptophyta; class Magnoliopsida; order Malpighiales; family Erythroxylaceae; genus Erythroxylum; species Erythroxylum suave. The sequence goes on along the minus strand of JAOSBN010065109.1, from coordinate 8,071 downwards.
GTTTGAATTTCATTAATCATCATTCCTTATAATTTTTCAGTTAGATAATAGAAAAAGGGCTAATACTAGTAATCCTAGTGTCCATAGGATCAACACTTAGTACTCGATACCTATACTTTGGAAGCAATAGTTGTAGTTTCCTGGAAAGATCTATAGGGTAAGAGATCAAATAATTACCAAGTTTTTTCCACCTTTAGATAGGCATATAAATCAATTAACATTTTAAACTGTATATCTTTTATGAGTCCATAATTGAGTATGAATTACTAAGGCTGAGTTAAAATGTATGATCTTAAATTATAGGTTTTAAGGTTACATTGATAATTTTCTAGGTTTGAGTATCAATTATTAATTCTAAATTTGGTTTCATGGAATGGAATTCTTTTGGGTTTATGATTGAATATTTTAGTTTCTCAAAAATCACAACAAAATGGCATTATGAAAAAAATGAAATAAATTGCTTTATAAATGACTAGGCCAAAGATGACAAAAGTAAATTTACTTGTCAATTGCTGCGATAATGCATTACTCATTACTACTTATATACTTAATGGAGTGCCATGAAAATCATTACAAACACTTACTACGTGTTATAGATAGGTAGAAAATATGATATAACAAGTCTAAAATCATAGCAGTATGCTACCTATAATTATAATCTCTCTAAAAATATTAGACACTAGGTTTAAAAGGGAAGAAACATATCCTTACTATATATTCTTAACACTCAAAAGGATATTTGTTCATAGGTGAACAAGATAATGAAGCACTAAGTAAATTTGAAGCACAAGACCTCTTTTATTTTTTTAAGAATGGCTTTTTCAAAATAAGGTGACATAAGAAAAAGAATAATTTTTATATAGGACTCTTGATCAAATTATTATGCATTAAAAAAATCAAGAAAAAGGACTCTGTCCAAGTGGGAGAAATCTAGAAAGCAAATAATTGATTTAAGGTTAATTTAGATATTGAACCAATGAGAGTTTACTGATCGTATCTTATCTGAGTGGTAGCAATCAAGACATTGATGAATTTTTTTCTCATAAATCTTATTTATATAGAAGTGACCATGGAGTAATACCCTATCATCTTGAAATAGAAAGGAAAATTCACATGATTATCTAATAAAAAGAGGATAAAGTAAGACATGTAAATGAGGATTTTAATGATTATATTAAGGAAGAATAGATGAAAGCAATAAGGGAAGAAATTACTTCTTTAAGCTCTAACCAATTGTGGGAAATTTTTGATCTCCCTAATAGGCAAAAAAATATTAGGAAAAAATGGGTTCTCAAAATAAAATACAAGGTTAACAATAGAATCAAAAGATACAAATAATACCTTATAGTTAAAGGATATACACAATATGAGGGAATTGATTATAAAGAGACATTTTCACCTTAAATGAGGTTTTCTTGAATCCGCCTAATATCAACTATAATAGCTAACTTGGATATTTAATTAAATAAAATATATGTAAAGACTTTTTTATAAATGGAGAATAAAAAGAAGAAATTTATATGGAACAACTTTTAGGATTCATTAAGACGAATTAAGAATATAAAGTTTTGATTATTAAAATCAACATATGGTCTAAGATAGTCTTCAAGACAATGGTACATTTATTTCGATAATGCAATTACTTAACTTGATTTCCATATGATTAATGAAGACAACTATGTATACGTTAAAAGATCAAAAGATAAATTTATAATTTTATATTTATACGTGGATGATACTTTGATTGCATGTAATAAATGTGAGCTATATTATAAGTAAATAAAAATTTGGTATCATTAGAAATTGAAATGAAAGACGTAGGTCAAGATACATGCATTCTAGGAGTAAAGATTTAAAGAGATCATTTTATCTTTCACAAGTAACATATATCCAGAAAATTTTTGAATGATTTTATATATAAGATTGTAAACTAATTGATAATCATATTGCTAAAGGCAAAGGTCTCTATCAAAAGTTTTGTACAACAATACCAAATGAAAGGGATAAATGAAGAAACTTCGTTACTCTAGTTTAGTTGGAAGTCTTATATATGCAATGATATTTGCAAGACCATATACTTGTTAAATTGTTAGAATATTGAGCATTTATCAGTCAAATTTAGGTCAAATATATTGGAAAGTAATAAAAAGAACATTAAGGTACTTAAAAGGTACTATTGATTATACATGTGTTATCATAGCAATTAGCTATATATATAAGGTTACACAAATGCAAAATTGAGAAGGAGATTTACAAGAGAGAAAAATTATTTTTGGATTTGTTTTCTTACTTAATGATGATGCAATATCATAAAAAGTTAAAAAAATATATGTTGCCTTATCCATAATAGAATTTAATTTTATAATTTTTCAGATGTAGTATAAAAAGATTTTTAAAATTTTTTTGGTTTATTTGGGAGTCAATAAATGTGAAATTAATTAAATAGTAATAAACTATAATAGTCAAGTAGTAGTTATTTATACAGAAGTTCTCAAATTTCATTATAAAACTAAGCTTATAGATGCAAATTATAAATATGTAAAACAATAGGGTATTTAGGGCATTTTTAGGGAAAAAAATTACGGTCATATATAGGTAACTATTTATTTAAAACTATAAACTAGAAGGGCATCTAAGGTTTTGAGCAAAAATTGAAGATTTTAGAGAGGTATCTAAGGACTAACAATTACAATCCTACAGAAATATCTAGGATTTTAGACAAAAACTGGAAGGACTTATAAAGGTATATAAGAATTTATATTTATAAACCTAGAAAGATATATAAGGTTTTAGGAAAAATTAAAGATCCTAGGGAGGTATACAGAGATTAATAACGAAAAATTTAGACTGAAATCTAGGATTAGGCAAAAGTTAAGGATCCTAAAAAGGTATCAAGAAATTTAAAAATACAAATATATAGTGGTATCTAAGATTTTAGGTAGAAATTAAAGATCCTATAGAGGTATTTAAGGATTAATAATTACAAACCTAAAGAGATGTCAACTATTTTCGGAAAAAAAGAAGAAGATCCTAGAAACTTATATAGGGATTAACTACTAAAAACCTAGAAAGATCTCGATAAAGGTTTATACTACAAACCTTAAAAGGTATCTATATATAAAAACTAAATGTATTAAAAAAAAGGTTTCTAGTATTTAATAACTATAAACCTAAAGAGCTATATAGGAATTTAAACAAAATCTAATGGTTCTAGAGATACTTTTAGGAATTAACAACTACAAACCCACATAGCTATGTAGGGATTTGAACAAAATATAAACAACCTAGAGAGGTTTTTAAGGATTAACAACTACATAGTAGAAAGGTAATAAGGGATTAATAAGTACAACCCTATATGGGCGTTTTTAAATAAAAATTAATGTTATAGACATTTTTAGGAATGAATAACTACAAACGTAAAAAGTTATGTTGGATTTAAAAGAAAACTAAAAGTCCTAGAGAGGAGTTTAAAAATTAACAACTAGAAACCTAGATAGTATCTATTGTATTAATAAAAACTAAAAGTCCAAAATATAATTTTAGTAATTAACATCTACAAATAAAGATGGGTATCTATGCATTAACAATTATAAAACTAAATATTTATATAAGATTTTAACCAAAAACTAAAGTTTCTGGCGAGGTTTTTAAGAAATAACAATTACAAACCTACATAGGTATCTTTGGTTTTAAAAAAAACTAAAGGTCCTAAAGATAGTTTTATAAATTAACAACTACAAATCTAGATGAGCATCTAGGCATTAACAATTATAAACCTGGATATGTATCTAAGATTTTAAACAAAAATTAAAGTTTCTATGGAGGTTTTTAGGAATTAACAACTACAAACTTTAAGAGTTATCTAGTATTTTGAAAAAAATTAAAGTCTCTAAAAAGGTTTATGGGAATTAGCAACTATAAAACTAGAGAGATATATAGGATTTTTGTTGGACTAAAAAATCCAAAAAGGTATCTAGCCATCACATAGGATAAAATAGAGGCAAATATGTGAACTTTAGATGTTTTATTTTAAAATTTTCATCGTATAATACTAGTAAATTAAAGGTATTGAATTTGAGAAATTATGAATTGAAAGGTACCACCTCTTTCATAATTTCTCATTTACCAATTCTATAATATTTTTTTGAAAAATAAAGAGCTCTCCATAATCAATGTCAATGCTTATGTTATATACTCAACAAAAACAAACATTTCATGATGACGATGAAAAAATAACACATTGTTGTTTACTAACTTATAAAATTCTACATTCTAATATTTTTTAATGATGGTAATGGAAAGTAAATTCTTTTTACATTCACTTTAAAACAGATCTTTTGAAATTTTAAATTCACTAAAGTTTTCAAACCTTTCAATTGAAAATTTTCTACTTTCAAAATGTTAATTTCTTTAATTATATAAAATTATTGTATTTGGAATTGTTAATATAGAAAATTTTTATATAAATAAAAAATAATTGTGTGCATCACTCGGAATATAAAGAATAATATAAATTTCCTTATGATTGAACTATAAAGAAAGGATAAAGATGTAAATTAATTTTTAGTGATAATGAGCTGGGACATTTTTTGGATTGTCAAGTTCGCAAGCTTTAAAGAGAGAAGCTTTCGTCTCTCGGCCCAGTAGAGTGCTTTCGCCATTGGTGTTCTTTTCGATTTCCACGCATTTCACCGCTCCTCTGGAAATTCCCTCTGCCCCTACCGTACTCTAACTTGGCAGTTTCCACCGCTTGTCCAGGGTTGAGCCATAGGATTTGACTACGATTAGCCTTTTTTTTACAGTGACAAATCTTGCATGTGTTCCTAAGAAAAGTAATTTGTCTATTTTTGGATCTCAAAGGGGCATGGAAACACATCTAGCTTAGTTATTGATAGAGTGAATAGATATACCATTTCTTAAAATCTCTCTTCTAATTCAAAATTGTGGTGTAACGTGTACCCACCCCTGTTTCGATCATAGAATAAATGAAATACCAAGAAAATTCGAAGTTGAAAATATTGATAGATAAAGATCTCTTCTGGTTTGGAAAACTTCTTGTAACTATTCTTTTCGACTCTAAATGTTTGAATAATCCATTTCGATATATAAAAAACAATCAATTTGAAAATGTTGTAAGAAAGGATATGTCACAGCAATCCATAGGTATACCATGAAGTTACAAAGGTTATACCAGTGAACTAAACCCCTAAGGCGAAATAAACACAAGGAAAGAGTATCATGCTAGACCAACCTACAAAAACGAAACAGTCCCTCCATAACTAGTCATCCATAATATCAAATAAATCATTTTCTTCATTAGTAAATGCTTGTATTGCTCTCCCACAACCCCACTTTCATGGTTTAGGTTGCTTCCATTCCTCTGGTTACTAAGATGTTTCAGTTTACCAGGTTGTCTCTTGCTTACCCATGGATTCAACAGCAATTTGTGGATTCTCAAGTTCATCAATCTTTAAAGAAGTTTTCTTGCTTTTAAATAAATCCTTAAACTAGGCATGATAGATGATTATATAACCCCTATAGATTAACGAGCCATTAAGACCTGTATTTTTATAGTATGCTACTAGATATCAAAGTTCATCAGGATGCTTTGGCTTCTACTACACAATTGTTACTCAAAATCCTTACCTAAAGATTTTGCTAATAAATTTAAAGTAAGGAAGCCAAACAAGATAAAGAGGACAATTTTCTATAAGATAAGGGGGAAATTTCATCATGATGAGATAGACCTAAGATATCCCAATAATTATGATTGCATATCCCATCCTTAGCAATATAAGTTTCTATTATAAATTGTTTAAGTATAGACTTTGGTTCCCTTTTCATCTAACTATTAAGTTAGTTTTATATATAATAAACATCTCAATAAGTAAACTTGTAATAACAAAAGGTATCATTCCCATGAGGACTATAAAAACCTAAAAAAGTTTAATCAAACTTTGTCTAAGGCACTAAAAATTGATTTGAATTAAAAAAATAACTAAAATTAAAACAACTAATAAAACAAAACAAATAAATAATTGATAAGTGAGCTACCAACGAATTTGAGCTTGATTGAAATTGAAGACTTAAGAACTATTCTATCCTTATTTTGTTTCCCTTGATCTTATTGATTCAATTTATGTTTAAATCAAGATATCTTAAAGTTCTAAGTACTCTCTATCAAGATCTAATCAAGTGACCCTAATTGAATTCGATATTCATAGATTTGTAATCTCTCGATTCACAAACTACTCTTAACTTATTATTTCATAATTAAGATCTCTCTTTAATTTTTCATTTATTTGATAATTGCATGTCCATTAAGTTGACAACTCTCGTTTCTTACCTTAACGCTAATTACTTAACTCACTTTGTCAATTTATTATCAAGTATATGCATGAAAATTATCACAAACATTCACAGATGTATTGAAATCAACAAGAATAAAGTTCAACAAAATAATTCAAGAACAATCGCTAATAGGGATCCAAAAACCCATAATCGTGTTTAACATCGTAGAAATCTAACACATCCAGTACAACGAAATAATTAAAGGGAAAAGAAAGAAAAACTAGTTTGTGTCTTGAGCTAGAAATTTAGAATTTCTCTAAAGCTCTTCTTAATGTCTCCTTTTGATCTGCTTTGATGTAATAGCTACTACCTTTTTGTAGTTTTCTTATTTTAAATTGTTCTTTAGGCTTCTAGGGTTATTTCTAAGGCTTCCCCATTTAAACTTGGATCTAAAAATAGCCCTAAACTTAAAAGATATGAAAAAATTCGTGCCTAGAAATCTCCTATCATGATCCTGCTCTTTGAGTCACAACCGTGTTCCTATTATTTCCCTCTCTGTCATGATTTTGCTAAGTTGTGCACGAACATGACACCTACAATCTTCCCCAATCTTGTTCTTTCTTCAATTTCCTGATTCCAAATACTCACAAACACATCAAACACCTCTTGAAACATAAAATTAAGATCCAGTTCTAGCCTTAAACTAAACAAACAACTTAGAATACATGTAAACGTTAACAATGGGACAATTATAAGCCTATACACATGATAATCATCTAAGAAATATTTGAAAACACACTTAAACATCTACCAAAATATAATATAATCTATGCCTATCACTAACCCTTCTTCCAATTCTAAAATAGACAAGCCTAAGTCCTGACCAATTACATCTATATACATAGAGCCACATATTTAGAGCTTATTGGTTAGATTCATCATCACCTGTCATCCCTTAAACTTTAGTTATTCAATTTTATGTATTAATTAAGGTAAGTAATTAGTTTATCAAAGATTGAAGCAAACGGAAAATATCAAGTTTAATAAAAAAGAAAAATGAGAAAAGGAGTCAGTTGGATCAATTATAAACATTCCATATTATAAATCTTGTCTATCATCCCCTTACAAAACTTTCATTGAACACTTGGTTTAAATAAACGTACCTTACGACTCAATCAATAGCAAAATCAACACATCCAACGTAACCGTTCACATACAAAAATTAAAGTCAAAAAGATAACCCAAAAGCAATAAGTGGACAACCAACTTCAAGATGAAAACCTAGCACAATGGAAGTAGTGGAACAATGAAAGAAGACGAGCTGATGGAAGAAGATAAGTAGAGGAGTATATGAAGAACATCAAAAATTTGAAGAAGACGACTGGAGCTGCTTCAGATTTATATTTTTATTAAGAATAAAATGATACAGTTTTAATATAAATTTAAACAACACTATCGACATTGTTCGATTTTACCAACAAAATGACAATTTCGTTGGTAAGTAATTTACCCACAGAATTGAACTCTATCAATAAAATCCATCGCTTATTTTTGCCGCTAAACATTGCCGCCTATTCTTATGACACCTTTTACTATTTTGTCACTAAATTTCGTGTAGCGCCCCCTTACCGTAGAGTACCCACCGGAACACCCATAGGTCATTCCGGTATATATTCTACGATAAGAGAGAACTACAGAAAAAAAACTCTAAACTCCACATGGCATCCCAGTAATAAAACAGTAATATGAAATTGAAACTTTTTAAAACCAAACTGTGTTC
>JAOSBN010065038.1:0-13547 GCA_027563595.1 Erythroxylum suave | reverse complement strand
TCACTCGAGCGCTTATGCTTGAGTCTCATGTTCCTACTTCTTTTTGGCCTGAAGCTGTTGCAACTGCTACATATCTTACTGATCACCTGCCTACCAAAATCCTTAATCTTCGCACCCCAGTTCAAGTCTTAGCGGAATATACCCAGGTGCCCCTAGCCTTGGCACTATCCCCCATTATCTTTGGTTGTTCTGTCTTTGTGTATATTCCCAAACCAGAACGAACCAAGTTTGATCTTTGCGCTATTAAATGCGTCTTTGTTAGATACGGGGTTCACCAAAAAGGCTACCGTTGTTATAATCCTCTTACCCGAAAAATGTATGTAACCCTGGATTGTGATTTTCTTGAAACTGAATATTATTATACTTCTCGAGCCACCCAATCTTGTGTTTAGGGGGAGAGTGTGAGTGAACCACTACATTGGTTGCTCGGCCCAACTCTATCTACTACTGTGTCCAACATACCAGCTAGTAGGTCCGTTAAGTGTGCTTCTGAAAACGAGGAACAGCCTACTGGGCTAGATAACACTCCTCAGTCTCCTTCGCCTGATATCCCGAAGGTAAGTATTGATTCAATCCTTGATATTCCTAATGTTGCTTCCGCATCCAATTTCTCTAATCATGATACAAACAACGAGCCAAGAGAAAGTGAACCAGCAAGATATGTTCTCCCTCCATGGAGTACAAGGGGGATACCACCAAAGAGATATAGTCCGGAACACGAGTCTAGAAGATCACGATATCCAGTGGCAAATGTAGTCAGGGGGAGCCTTTCAAACACTACTAAGGCCTTTACAGTTTCCATATATACTGATGATATTCCACGTACAGTGGAAGAGGCGAGACAGAAGATAGAATGGTGTAAAGCTATGAAGACATAAATGAATGCATTAGAGAAGAATCGAACTTGGGAAAAATGTGTACTACCTGCAGGAAAGCGAACAGTTGGGTTCAGGTGGGTCTTCACCATAAAACATAGGGCCGATGGTACTATAGAGAGACATAAAGCTAGACTTGTGGCAAAAGGTTATACTCAAACTTATGGGGTAGACTACTCAAAAACCTTCTCACCAGTGGCAAAGATTGATACGATTCGGGTGCTATTCTCAATTGCGGCTAACAAGGATTGGCCACTTCATCAGTTTGATGTGAAGAATGCCTTTCTTCATGGTGATTTACAAGAAGAGGTATACATGGAAGCACCTCCGGGTTTCTCAGATGATTTTCGACATGGAGAGGTTTACAAACTGAAGAAAGCTTTGTATGGGTTGAAGCAGTCGTCTAGAGCCTGGTTTGGTAGATTTACAGTAGCAATGAGGCAATATGGGTACAAGCAGGGTAATGCATATCATACTCTCTTCATAGAAAGGAGAGGGGCTTTGATTACTTACTTCATTATCTACGTCGATGATATGGTGATCACGGGAGATGATGAAGAGGAAATGTGTAAGCTCCGGAAGAATTTGTTCATTGACTCTGAGATGAAGGCTCTGGGGAACTTGAAGTATTTCCTTGGGATTGAGGTGCTGAGATCCAAACAAGGAATTTATATTTCTCAGAGGAAGTATATACTGGATTTGTTAGCTGAAACAGGGATGGTTGACTACAAACCAGCTGAAACACCTATTGCCTTGCACCATGGCTTGAAGATAGAAGAGGGAGCAAAAATGGTGGATCGTGGGAGATACTAGCACTTAGTCGGGAAGCTGATTTATTTATCTTATACCCGACCCGATGTGGCTTATGCAATTGGGGTTATTAGTCAGTTTATGCACAATCCCCAGAAAAATCATATGGATGCAGCATTAAGGATTCTGAGGTACTTGAAAGGAACTTCGGGATATGGAATCATGTTCAGGAAGAATGGTGACTTGAAGATACAAGGTTATACAGATGTTGATTGGGCTGGTAATCCAGTGGATAGGAGGTCCACATCCGGATACTTCACCTTGGTTGGAGGAAACTTGGTCACTTGGAAAAGTAAGAAGCATAAGGTTGTTGCGCTGTCTAGTGCTGAGGCTGAATTTAGAGGCGTGGCTCGGGGATTGGCAGAAATGTTGTGGTTAAAGAAGCTTCTTGCCGAACTTGGGTTCCTGGTTCAAGAAGCATCTCCATTATTGTGTGATAATAAAGCTGCGAACAGTATCTCAGAAAATCCGGTTCAACATGATCGTATGAAGCACATAGAAGTAAATCGTCATTTTATAAAGGAAAAGCTGAAGGCAGGAGTGATCTTGTTACCTTATGTTCGTTCAGAAGATCAGTTGGCTGATATACTTACTAAAGCTGTGACTGGACGAATTTTTCATAATGCATTGTACAAGTTGGGTATAGGAGATCCTACGACCCAACTTGAAGGGGAGTGTTAGAAATAAGGAAATTGTGTGATAGTAATTAGGGAATATTTCCCTTCCAAATACAGTTCTGTAATTAGAGGAAATTACCTCTTTGTGAATCCTGTATAATCCCTATTAAAGGGAGAACATTGTACCCAGAAAAGTCATACGAAATAGATGGAAAATTCCCAAAATCTCTTTGTTCTTTCAATAATAACCACAGTAAAAACCAAATAATTATCGTAAATGCCAGATAAAAATAAGAGACACCAAGATTTACGTTGAAGCCCCTTAAATAATTATAGGGAAAAATCACAGGACCGAGCCAGTAAAATTTTCACTATATGTGTCGAGAAATTTATTACAATCACTCAAATTTCTCACCAGCTAGAATATGATTACAATTCTAACAACTCTCAAATTTTACCTCTATTTTTACCTGACACCTCTTTGTGGATGTAATACAGAGCTAAACTCACTCACTATATATTGAGTTGCTTGTTTGCTCTACTCTTCTCAGCTGAATGCTGCAAACCTCAAGCCTATTTGTAGGCTCCAAGTAGCATGAATTTCTGGCTTTAAATTTGGCCACATCTCCAGCTGAACAAACACCAGAAAACCAAAAAGAAAATCGCAACAACCAATGTCTGCCATGATTTGAACATTTTGGCCTATGGTGGGTTATTGGGAGGACCCATCATTTCTCCGCCTTCAACCCCAACCATTACATACTGGAGGAGGTCTTCATCTTGCTCTCAGTAAGAACCTATCCCGGCGAGTTCGACACACAACTCAAACTTCTCCTTGGGAACAACAACCTTCGTCATCATATCAACAGCATTTCTATCAGTATGAATCTTTTTGCAACTGAAACGCCTTCTTCTCAACGGCAAGTCTAATCCAATGATGCCTTACGTCAATATGTTTAGTCTGTGAATGATACATATTGTTCTTGCTCAAGTCTAAAACACTTTGACTATCACAATAGACTATGCATTCTTCCTGCTACACACCCAATTAAATGCTTTGGATGAAGAGATTCTTGAAAGAATCTCTTCATCCAAAGCATTTCCTTCCCTGCTTCTGTTGCTGCAGCGTACTATGCTTCAGTAGTTGATAAGGAAACATATTTTTGTAATTTTGACTGTCATAAGATAGCTCCCCCTGAGAATGTAAATAGATATCCTAACGTAGATTTTCTTTCTCTAAGATCACCGGCCATATCTGCATTTGTGTAGCCAACAAGTGTAGGTTTTTCTCCTCCAAAAGTTAGACATAACATTGAGATTCCTCTTAGGTATCTGAAAATTCACTTCACTGCTTCCCAATGTAGCTTGCAGGGATTGGACAAAAATCGGTTAACAATGCCAACTACATGAGCGATATTTGGTCTCGTATACACTATTGCGTATATCAAACTTCCAAACACTGAAGAATATGGTGCATTTGACATATCTTCTCTTTCTTTCTCTGTTGATGGGTAGGATTTCTTACTTAACTTGAAATGAGCGATAAATGGAGTGCTAACTGGTTTAGCATTCTTCATATTGAACCTTTCAAGAACTCGTTCAATATATTTCTCCTGCGATAAACACAACTTACAGGACTTCTAATCTCGGGTAATCTCCATTCCGAGAATTTGCCTTGCCGATCCCAAATCTTTCATGTCAAATGCCTTTGACAAGTCACCCTTTAACTTGCGAATCATGTCTGCATCTGGGTTAAACGATTAGCATATCATCAACATATAAGAGAAGGATGATAAATTTACCATCAGTGTATCTTCGGATATATACACAAGTATCTACATCCATCCTTTTATAGCCTTAATTCACCATGAAAGAATCAAACTTTTTATACTATTGTCGTGGAGCTTGTTTTAACCCTTACAAGCTCTTCTTCAAGTGACAAACCATGTCCTCCTTTCCTTTGACCTTGAAACCGTCTGGTTGTTCTATGGATATCTCTTCGTCTAGATCCCTATACAAGAATGTGGTCTTTACATTAAGCTACTTCAACTTAAGGTTCAAGTTGGCTACTAGACCTAGCATAACTCGAATAGAACTCATTTTCACAACTGATGAAAAAATCTAGCCAAATTCAATAGCTTTCTTTTGCCATCATCTTTCTTCAACTGGTATACCCATTTGTTCTTGAGCGTTCTCTTCTCTTTTGGAAATTTCACCAGCTCGTATGTGTCATTCTTCTTCAGAGAATTCATCTCCTCTTGCATGGTCTTCATCCAACAATCTCTATTTTTGCAAAATTGCACATCTTGGAAGCTCTCTGGCTCTCTCTAATTAATAATCAAAATATAATCAGAACTAGGGTACCATGTAGATGATTGGCATTCTCTGGTTGACCTTCTCAACTGAGGTTCAACTCCTTCCAGTGGAATGGGGTTCTCTGGCTCCCCCTGCTCAACACCCTCTGCATTAGTATCATCAGCTACAACCGTCTCTTAATCCCCCACAACTGGCTCTTCTTCGTCATGTTCTAATTCTGGCATTCCTCCTCCTGTGGCATCATTTGTTGGAATGCTCACCGATGTAATATCAACAACACTGCCATTTGTGGATCTTGTATCATCCACAGTTATATCTGCCATGATCTCATTCTCATGGAATACCACATCTTGGCTCTGGAAAACTTTCTTTTTCACTGGATCCCATAGCCAAACTCTTCGTCTCTGTAACCAAACAAATATGTAAGGCACCCACCTGTCATCAAGTTTTGATCTCTGCTCTTTTGGAACATGCATGAATGTCTTGCTGCCAAATACCCTTAGATAAGAGTATGAAATATTCCTACCTGTCCAGACCTTCTTCGGAATGTCAAAGTTCAAAGGTACCAAAGATAGTTAGTTTATTAGGTATATAGTAGTACCGACAGCTTCTCCCCAAAATGACTTAGTTAAGTTAGCCATTTTAAATTTGGATCTGACTCTTTAAAAAATGGTGCGATTCATCTGTTCAGCGACACCGTTATGCTGAGGCGTACCAGGGACTATCTTCTCATTCCTGATACCATGCTTACTACAATAATCTCTAAACTCCCTAAAGATATATTCACCATTAATTGACAGTGCGCAGACATTTCAATGGCATCCTGGTCTCCCTTTGTACCATCACGTGGAACTGCTGAAAATGTTGGAATACTTGGTCCTTCGTGCACAACAAATATATCCATGATTTTCGTGAGAAATCATCAATAAAGTTGCGAAAGTATCTGTTACCTCCAAGAGATTCCTCCTCCATGGGACCGCATAGATCAAAGTGTACCAACTCCAATTTGTTGTCTCTCCATCTTGAGCTCTTCTGAAATGTAACGTGATGTTGCTACCCAAATAAACAATAATCACAAGGGTTTATTTTAGTTTTGGCTAGGAGGATGAGGGACTTCTTAGCCAACATATTCAACTCTTTCTCACTTACGTGCACCAGCCACCTGTGCCACAAATTTGGTGAAGCATCATTCTTAATTGCATTCAGTTAACCCGCACAGATCACCACATGCATCTTATACAGTGTGCAGCATAATCTTCCTTTTGCCACCACTAAAGATCCTTTGGTGAGTTTCCAGTTACCGTCACCCATATGATGGTGATAACCTTCATTGTCCAATACACTACCAAAAATCAGGTTCAACCGAAGATCGGAAATATGCCGCACATCTTTGAGTGTTAATATGCACCTGACGCTAGTCTTCATGCAGATCTTACCGATCCCCACTATTTGCAAAACACTATGATTTCCCATTCTAATGGTGCCAAAGTTTCCTGCTTTATGAGTGGTAAAGAATTCCCTGTTTGGAACACAGTGGTATGAAGCACCGAATTCTACTATCCAACCATTATCTGCATCTACAACATGACAACATTCTACATCGTAAGAAACTAAAGTTACCACACCATCTTCCGCCAAAACTGTAATAGATGTATTTTTATCATTGTCCTGATTTTGGTTTGCATCCTCCTGTTTGAGAAGATAGCAATTCCTTTTGAGATGACCGGTCTTACTGCAATGGTAACATTGTCTCTTCTCCCTGGACTTGGACCTATCCCTCAAGTTTTCGTGCCTTCAACCTCTACTCTTGCTCCAACCCTTATTTTCCGTGACAAGGGCTTGTGAACTAGTACTTGCAACGTCTCTTCTCTGCAGTTTTCCCTTGAGTAGTCTATTCTTTACTATAGATATCGTTACCACACCATTTGGAGCTAAGTTGCTCAAAGATACCACAAGAGTATCCCAACTATCTGGTAGAGATCCCAATAACAGGCATGCTTGCATCTCGTCATCCAAGTACATACTAGTAACTGCTAACTCAGTTACAATTCCTTCGAAGTCAATTAAGTGTTGTGTAACTCCCTCTGACAGCTTCAAGTTCATGTGTTTTCTGATCATGAACACTTTTCCTTGAGCATTAGTAGCCTCGTACATACCTTCTAATTTCTTCCAGAGAACTTGGGGATCTTTTTCATTCTTCGCGTGGTTGTACAGGCTAGCATCTATCCATTGGTGTATTGTACCTCATGTTTGCTTCTTTAATTTGTCCCAATGCTTCTCGATTATATCCTTTGGCTTGGCACCATCACCTTTAATTGGATCATAGAGATCTTTACAATTGAGGTAATCCTTAATTCTGGATTTCCACATTGAGTAATTCGAATCCGTTAACTTGATCATTACCCTGTCGTTAGCGTCGATAAATATTAAATTACTGTTACTACCTTTACCTCCAATACTTGATGATCAAATCCACCAGAAATAATAACCACGGTAAAAACCAAATAATTACTGTAAATGCCAGATAAAAATAAGAGATACCGAGATTTACGTGGAAACCCCCTAAATAATTAAAGGAAAAAATTACAGGACTGAGCTAATAAAATTTTCAGTATATATATGGAGAAATTTATTACAATCACTTAAATTTCTCACCAGCTAGAATATGATCACAATTCTAGCAACTCTCAAATTTTACCACTCTATTTTTACCTCACACCTCTTCGTGGATGTAATCTAGAGCTAAACTCACTCACTATAAACTCACTATATATTGAGTTACTTGTTTGCTCTACTCTTCTCTGCTGAATGCTGCAAACCTCAAGCCTATTTATAGGCTCCAAGCAACATGAATTTATGGCTTCAAATTTGGCCACATCTCCAGCCGACCAAACACCACATAACAAAAAAAAAAACTGCAACAACCAATGCCTGCCACGATTTGAACATTTTTGGCCAATGGTGGGTTGTTGTGGTGGACCCATCAAGTATAGTCTCTGCATTTGTCACTATAGACCTACAGTCAAAGTTTTTTACACAATAAATGATTAACAAATTTAGTTCCTGCTCGATCTACTCAAGTCATTAATTAAAATTTGGAAGATTCAAGTATAAGGACCTTTTGAGCAAAAACGTATGCACGTTTCTTCTAACTGCATTTTATGATGGTATTGAATAATTATACAAGTGTATATAATGTTACCATTAATAAAATTTATTGTTAAATCATTGAAATTTTAGAACTTTTGCCGAACTTTTAATTGAAATAAGATTTTCTTTAACTGAGAAGCTTAATTGCCTCTCGTTTGAACGACCAAAGTAGAAGCAAAAGGGAGGCGCTAACTTTAGCTTGTATCGCAACTGGAAAGAGTTGCTTAGGAATCCTATTGTCATTGATTCATCTACAATCTCAAATTCTCTTGCAAGATTCACACTAGCATTTCCTATTGTCACTGATTCATCTACAATCTGAAATTCTCTTGCAAGATTCAAACTAGCATTTATGTAAGGGTTGGCTTAAGCAAATAATTTTCTTCCTCTTCAAACCACCCCTGACTTCCAGGAATCATGGAAGAACATTAATTTCTTTATTGTAGTCTACAGTGCTTATTTTCATATTCATCAAATCCGTAAATAAGACAAGATGTAATGTCCCAGACAATGGCAACTTCGGACCAAGAAGCTGTCCACAAATTTGTCCCATTGTTGGTCGAGATTTTGGGTGAAAATGCAGGCATGCCAATGCGATGCTAACCACAAGAACCAAGCTTTGAGCAACTTCTTGATTGTTGTTGGGATAGGAGAGTCGTGAATCTAGCACATCTTTCAACATTAGAGATGGACAATCTCGTAGTAATGTTATCGTGGAAACAATTTCTTCAGGATGTCTCCCCATGATTGTTTCTAGCACCACCACTCCAAAGCTAAAAACATCGCATTTCTCGTTCACAACCAAGGTGTAAGCAAGCTCTGAAGAACTTGCAGTGAGAATAGAAAAGGAAAGGAAACCCCATTAGAGAGAAATTTCGATTGAGCAATTTCAGTAAGCATGCAAGTTTGTAAAATGTAATAGGTAAAGCTGTTGAAAATGAGTGAACCTGGCGCAATATATCCACGAGTACCGGCCATTATGGTTCGATTAGATGAATCGGGATCGAGAATCCTAGCAGCACCAAAGTCTGAGATAAATCCATCCAACGAAGAATTTAAGAGGATGTTGTTGCTTGATATGTCTCTATGAACAATTGGAGGATTGCAATCATGATGCATGTATGCTAAGGCATAAGCTACGCCTTGGATGATTTTAACCCTTTTTCTCCAACCTAACTCCACAGCTAGAGAATCGGTTCTGAGAGCGTAAAACAAGCTTCCTCTTTCCATGTACTCGTATACTAAGAACATGGATTGCCTATGCAAACAAAACCCGTGTAGCTTCACTATGTTCTTGTGACGAATTTTTGTCAGCATCGTTACCTCATTCCTGAAACATTCGTCGAAAGTTGGTTCTTCAGATTCTAACCTGTGCAGTTTCTTAACTGCAACCACTTTGCCAGTCGGAAGTTGAGTCTTGTAAACACTGCCGTAGCCACCAGTTCCAATGCAATATCTAATGTCGAAATTGTCAGTTGCATCGATGATGTCTTGGAAAGCGATCCTTCCGTCGTAGTTCCAGATCGAGAATAGGTCTCCATTCTTCGGTGCCATAGACTCTTGTGGGGGAATCTTCATGGTACATCGACGCCACCAGACAAATAAACACACAAGTGTTGACAATGCTGTGAACATGATGATGGGAAGACCAATATAGAGCACTTCTTTGCTTCTTGGTCGTTCTTTGCTTCTTGGTCGTTCTATGGAGCTATCAGTGGAGGGTGATGAGCAAAGAACATCTATTTCTTCCATCAATAAACCTTTGTTGCCAAAAAATGCAGAAGGATCAGCTAACCTGAAGTTACATGGTATTTGACCCCAAAAAGAGTTGTAAGAGAAATCATACTCTTTCAACCTAGATGAAAAATTAGGAATGGTTCCGTTTAGATTGTTATAGCTCAACTTCAGAGACTCCAATATTTTCAAATTTGCAAGTTGAACAGGGATAGGTCCTGTGAACTTGTTGTGAGAGAGATCTAAGTGTCGAATAATTGAAAACCGTTGTAAGATTTCAGATGGTATTAGGCCCATAAATTGGTTGCTGTGGGCATAAAGCTCTTCCAACTTGGTTAAGTTACCTAGCTGAGGTGGGAAACCATTGAAATTGTTGCGGCTCAAGTCCAGAATCGTCAAACTTGTCAAAGTTGAGAGTTGAAGAGGTACAAGTCCACCAAACTTGTTGTCTGAGAGGTATAGGGAATCAAGTTTGAGCAGTCCACGCATTTCTATCGGGACATTACCGAATAATTTGTTGCTTCCCAGGTTCAAGATGCGTAGAGATCTCAAGTTGCCAACATCTTTTGATATTAGTCCTACAAGTTTTTTAGCACTAAGAAATGATAAATAATCTGAAGATGATTTGAAAGTCTCATAATAAAAATTAAATTTATCAATTTCAACATTTCTTATCGAGGAGGGACGATACCAGATAATTCGTTGTTTCCTAAGTCCAAGAAGCGTAGAGAACTCAAGTTGCCAACTTCTTTTGAGATTGGTCCTACAAGTTTTTTAGCACCAAGAAATAATAAATAATCTAAAGATGATTTGAAAGTCTCATAATGAAAATTAAAATTGTCAATTTCAATATTTCTTATCAGGTAGGGGCAATACCAGATAATTTGTTATGTCCCAAGTACAGGGATCGCAGATAACTCAAGGTTCCAACTTCTTTTGGGATTGGTCCTACAAGTTTTTTAGTATTAAGAAATGATAAATAATTTGAAGATGATTTGAAAGTATCATAATGAAATTAAAATTGTCAATTTCAACATTTCTTATCGAGGAAGGACAATACCAGATAAGTTGTTATTTCCTAGGTCCAAAAAGAGTAGAGAACTCAAGTTGCCAACTTCTTTTGGAATTGATCCTACAAGTGTTTTAGCACTAAAAAATAATAAATAATTTGAAGATAATTTGAAAGTCTCGTATCGAAAATCAAAATTCCAACATTTCTTGAATATTTATAATCTGCATAATAGTGTTAAGCACTTGAAAGACTGAAGGATTTAATCATACCCATGAGGTAATTGTGAGACAAGTCAAGATACGTAAGCTTTGAAAGAGCTCCGATAATGGAAGGAATTTGGCCCGGGAGTCTTAGCCACCTAAGATCAAGATGAGCAAGGTTTTGCAAGCAAGAAAAGTTCATCTTCTTGAACTTGTCTCCAATAATCATACCCAAATTCTCAATCCGAACGACGCTTCCACCGTCGTCACAATCTATGCCTGGCCATCTGCAATGACTTCTTGTGCTGCTGTTGACGATGCAGACGTTGTGGTTTATGCAGTCTGCCCACCACTCGCTCTGCAGCATAGCATGCAGTTCCAGATTTAGCGAGGTTTTCGGGTCAAACGCAGCCGTTGACATGGTTAAAGTGTGAGTTAACCATGTCAAAAACAACCAAGTCGGAGCAACCATCTCGCTGCATTAACTTGAGAAGGATCCTTAAAAGCCAGGAATTTAAGCACTAGATCGTGTTTGTGGTTTAACACCCTTTAAATGAGTGGTGTTGCGGTGGGATGACTCGAGAGGAGTGATTGACTTGTCACTTGTGGAAGTTTTTTCCAAAGCCAGGAATTTAAGCACTAGATCGTGTTTGTGGTTTAACACCCTTTAAATGAGTGGTGTTGCAGTGGGATGACTCGAAAGGAGTGATTGACTTGTCACCTGTGGAAGTTTTTTCCAAAGCGTGTGGACCAGACTGCAAGCTCAACTTCTTGAAACTGCAACAAATTAACGTTGACGAAGACAATGAGATAACTCCCAATTGACACTCCAGAGGTACTCCAATTATTTGGTAAATTCAAGGTGTTGGTTCCAACACTTTGGGACGAGTTTCTCACAACAAAAAACAGCATGATGCAGAAAATGATTAGTTCATATTCTTTCAATTATTTAAGGACCTTTATGGGCAAGTGATCCTGAAAGATGTTTTAAAATGAGAAATAGCATTATGTTATACAGAATATTTTTCTGGGATTAGAAGCCTTATTTTCGTTTATGACTTGTTACTTATCAAAAAGAAATTTATAATGAATAAACATCAATAATAAGTACGACCTGTTTTGCCCCATGACAATGAGTGGCTGCAAAGAGCTCCCGAGCAGCACGGCGAGATAACTTCGTGGTCCTGTCACCTGTGCTTCCAAAAACAGACGGACCCAGCCACTTGAATGATGCCCTACCTATGTGGATCACATGGTCGCGCTTCTTTTTCCATTTAAAGAGTATATATCAACTGGGAAGTTTTAGGTTCATTATTTTGTTATTTGTACATATTAATTAAATGTTTTATTGGATATTGATTAAATTAATATTTGTGTTCAAACAAAATTAGTTATTTTTAATTATTAATTTTGAGGGTTGATGTCTATCTAAGTAAAAGCAAATCCCTCAAGTGCACATTTCATTAGGAAATAATACGGTGGAAAGTAAAAGCAAATCCCTCAAGGAAGTGATATAGATTTGAAAATCTGAAAATACCTAAATAGGTATTTTCAAAATAAAAATAAACAGCAAATTGATAGAATATTTTATTATTTGTATTTATTTGTATTTTTAAAATAAAAATAAACAACAAACTAATAGAATATAAAAAAGAGAAATTTCAAAGAAATATATAAGTTTTTAAAATATTGAAAATTAATAAAAACAATAAAATCTAAAATTAACTTACCACAATAATATATAACATTAAAGAAATTAAAAATATTTGATAATTATACGTTTTTCTTAAAATTTTAAATAATTTTTATGAAATAAAATATTTATTTTTATTTCCACAAAATTTTAATACATTGATTAAACTATTTTCTAATTCGAATCATCCGTCAACAATAACAACAAAATTAAGGATATTATGGTAGTTTCGTAATTGCAAATCCAGAAGTTTCACGTTTGCGTTATTACCCAAAACCCCTTCAGCCAAAGTAACAAGAGGAAGATAAACAACAGTCAATTGAGGGTAATTTGGTAACATAATTCATTAAACTCTTTTTCTCTGACACCCCTATTATTTGGTTTATCGGTTAAAATAGATAAGAAGTAAAATATTGATTCTTGAAGAATAAAATTTTACCACTTTCCCCACCAATTGCTTCCTTTATTTTGTTCTCTATCATTCTAGGACTCAGAATTCAAAAAAGACCCCTTCATCTTCCCGAATTGCCCTTGACCTTTGGCATTATTACCATGTACCACTTTCCTACCACACTCTGTTGCCGGCCGTTCGAATTCAAATACTGTAGTTTCGGGTTCGGGTCCCAGGGGAATCGGACTACCCAACTCGATACACTCGGAGATGGCACCGTGCTAGCCGTTGTCTTCGCTTGCCGCATCGGATACGGAGCTCCGGTTGTTCGACGAAGCTCCTGGTGTTCGAAGTGCATGGGCTCTGAGTCGGAATGAGATTCTCGCTCAGTCCCTGAGAATTGCTTATCTGCTTGTCAAAACTGATGTTTCTTACCTGAAAGTGTTTGGCTGTTCTAGTTGTTTGAGTTTGTGAAGTGAGTTGGAGTTGGTGGGCATATGGCTGTTAGTCAAAGTAGAGTGAGACTGTTGATTGAATTCGGTTTTGCTGGCGAACTGTGTCCATTACGGTGTTGTAGACTTTGAAATGAAGCTTGAAGAACATTTTGAATGGGCTGTACTTGAATTTCGAGTTTTATGCTCAGTGCGAACTCTGAGATTTTTGTTCGAGTAGAGTAAATACATGTGGTTTTAGTTCGTTTACCTTTTGTTTTTCTCGGTTTGTGGTAAATATTATACTAAGTTCGAGCT
>JAOSBN010065027.1:0-13548 GCA_027563595.1 Erythroxylum suave | reverse complement strand
AATGCATGTACAGTCATTTTTCATGTGCAAAATTCACTATTTACATGTATGCGGATGCTAGATTATGCATGAACATGTAAAGGCATTTCTAAACTCCCATGGACCACTCAAAATTACTATTCTACCCTTTCCATCGGTGATGGGATTTTACACATCCACTTGATGCATTTCCCAATTCATGGCAGCAGCTACAGTAAGAAAGACCCGAACAGTCACCATCTTTGCTACCAGAGAAAAGGTTTTTGTGTAATCGATGCCCTCAACTTGATGATTGCTGAGAATCACAAGTCTTGCTTCAAATCGCTCTACTGTACCATCCGAGTTATATTTAATCTTGTAGACCCACTTACACCCAAGGGCCTTCTTGCGAATAGGAAGATCGTCGATGACTCAAGTGCCCTTCTTTTCGAGAGCATCAACTTCATTTTGTATTGAATTTCTCCACCGAACATCTTTGACCGCTTTTGAATAGTGTATGGGCTCCCGTTCCATAGTAATAGCTGCAAGAAAATTCCGATGTTGTAGAGAAAACTTATCACAATTCACAAATTGTGCAATGGGATAGGGAGTACCTGAGGATTGCCATGATGTGGGTGTCTGTGAGGAAGGACTTAATTTCCAAACAGTGTGAGAGACATAATCACGTAATTAAATCGGTTGTTCTCTCTTCCGCTATCCTCGGCCCAATCTTTCTTCACCATGATTTGCTTCATGATTGTCTTGAGCGACCTGGGTAGGGACATTATGTCCATGATCAATAAACCTCATGCTGCCAGGTCTTGGTTCAGGAGGACGAGTAACATTGGCCCCCTTAAATTCATATCCTCATCTTCCCCAAAAACTCCATCACCTATAACCACATGAGTTGGGTCATCCATGACTGAACCCAAGGATGACGCAGAAGGGTATACATCTTCCAAAAAAACCACAACACGTGACACAAAAAATTTGTTTGTCTCTAGATTGTACACCTGCCATCCCTTCTTCCCATATGGATAGCCAACAAAAACACTCCATCGGCTCCTACTATCAAACTTATCCCCGGACTTCCCTTTGTGTGAGCATAACGTAAGGACCCAAAAACCCCTATGCGTTTCGACGGAGGATCATGGCCAAATAAAATCAAATAGGGGGTTTTCCCATTTAAAATGGAGGAAGGAGTTCGGTTGATCAGGTACCCAATAGTTAAGACACACTCACCCCAAAAAGTGGTTGGAAGATTCTCTTGAAACTGAAAAGCTCTAACCATGTTTAATACGTGATGGTGTTTCCTTTCAACCCTCCCATTTTGTTGTAGGGTCCTCATATAAGAAGTTTGGAAAAGCATGCCATGTTCAAGTAAGTAGTTTTGCATACAAGTAAATTCAGTCCCATTATCGCTCCTAACAACTTTCACTTGTTTACTAAACTGACACTCAACCATTGCGAAAAACCTCATGAAAGTTTCAAACACTTCCTTCTTATGAACAAGAAAAAATATCCATACAGCATGAGAAAAATCATCGACTATAGTTGAGAAATACGAAGCACCACAAAAAGAAAGTGTTCGATATGGAACCCACAAATTGCAATGAACTAATTCAAAAATATCAGAAGCTTTATGAGTACTAACAGGAAATTTGTCTTTAGTATGCTTTGCCCATTGACAAATATCACAAAGCTTATTCAAATCACTAATTTTCTCTTTTCTAAAACTGACTCCAGGAACTAAATTTGTTACTTGGAATGACGGATGACCCAAAAGTCTGTGCCACAGATCAAGAGATGCTCCACCTTCAATTACTAGAGCTTGAACATGCGATATGCCTCGGAAATAGTAGAGCCCTTCCTGTCGTTCACATGCACCAATAAGCATCCTCGAAGTGCAATCCTATATAATGCACAATTTGTTAGTGAATTGGACAATACAATCGGAATGATCAATTAACTGAGATATAAATATTAAATTGCAGGTTAATCCAAAGACGTAAAGAACATTTTCCAGGACCAAATTCTTGTCAAGATAAAATTTTCCTTCCTTGTTACCCATTGCATTGCTTCTGTCTGGTAGTCCCACGGGACATTGTGTTATTTCCTGTAAATCACACAAACCAAGAAGACTACCTGTCATGTGGCTAGATGCTCCCATGTCAATGATCCAACACGCATCCTTACCAGTCAATTTTTCAGTCAACACAGGCTTTGAACCCTTGAGCGTTTGCAAGAAAATCTGTCACTACTCCGTGCTCAGTCCAGGAACTGCAGCAGCATCAGTTTTGGTGCACTTGACGATGGGGCAGCAGTAGGGGTTTGAACAACGTTAGCACACTGCTGACCCCGACTACGACCTCCACTACTACTTCCCCCTCTCCTGGCTTCTCTGCCACGACCTCTGCTCTTGACATCATTACATGGATGATCCCCCCACCATTCCGGGTATCCAATTAAAGCGAAGCATCCATCAATCTAATGGGATGTTTGTTTACAATGAGTGCATATGAGATTGGACTTGCCCTTCACATCGTTGTAGGTTCAAATTACGAAAACCATGGTTTCACCTCGTTCCTCCTTACCATGAGTGATCGTTCGCACTCACTCCTCTAAAATAAGAAGCGAGTATATTTTGTTCAAGATGGGCAGGGGTCTTGTGCCAAAATATTGGATTGAACTGTACTGTACACCGTCTCATCAAGTCCCATGAGAAAAAAGTGCACTTTTTCATCCTCCCATTTTTTCTATAAAACGGATCTAAGGTCACACGTGCACTTACCGCACTTACAAGTAGGAAGTTGGTTGAAATTGGCCAACTCATCCGACTATTGTTTCAGTCTTCCATAATAGTTGACGATGGTCATCCCTTTTTGTTTACATTTTGCCAAATCAGATTTTAGTTGTTGAATTCGAGGTTCGTTAACAACTGAAAAATGTTTTTGAATGTCGTTCCATAAATCTTGGGCTACTTCCACGTGAGAAATTGTGGAATGTAAACTTGATTCAATTGTATTTCGTATCCAGGACACTGCAAGGAAGAAATTCAGCTTTGTCGATGGATCAATAAAAGAACCCAACATCAAGTCACTCGGGTCTTGAATGAGCATCATCATAATTATCCCCCCTCAATTGCACCTGCATGATTGAGACACCAGGATTATCAAGCGACGTGACGTTGTATGGAGATATGGTTCTACGAGGTGGATTCCCATCACCTGTAGATGTTTCGCTAGTCATGAGTTTTCGACTATGGTGTTTCTTTTTTCCTTTATTATTATTGTTTTTGGTCATACAATTTTTGGGTTTGGCTCTAATACCATGACAATTTGCACAAATCAGTTTTTGGGTTAAAGTTTTTCCTGTCTGTCCTCTCATTCATCAGTATAATTTATATACAAAGTTACAACCAACTAAGGAAACACCTTCCTAAATTATCTCCTAAAAACAAGGTAACAAAATATAATCCCAATCCATAACAACTATATACAACTCAGTATATCTACGAGATAATATTCCCATAATATTCTCAATAAATATTCTCAATAAATATTCTCTTTGACAAACTGATATCAATCAAGTTCATGATGACCTTTAAATATATCCAGGTTCAACTTATTATATGCAGCTATATATGCCTCCTAAATTCATTGAAAATGATCAAGACCCACCATAAAATTGAATTGTTATTAATCCTCAAATGATAAAGTATTACCGTTAAGAATACAAATTATTCAAGAAATGACTAAGCAGACAAATGCTAGTTTTTCCAAACATATTTAACATGGACACTACGTTGATGGATAGACCTCACAAAGCGATTACTTATTAGAAATCTCTATCGAACAATCAGTAGTAGAAAGTGGGGGATTTCGAGGCATCACTCAGGACTTGAACATCATTAACGTCCAGAAAGGTTATTAAGAGAAAAGATGCTAGTACTAAATGCAAGCAGTAAAGCAGAAAAAAAAAACACAAAGCAAACTTTGGGATGCCATGAAAAATCACTAGACCAATAAAATATAAACAAATTTTACAAGCCAATAAAAATATAGACAAGAGAGACAGATGTAGGCAAGCAAAACGAAGTTTAAACCTGCCTAACGGGTAGTTTTGGGTGTACAGAAACTGGAAAGAGATGGCAACCAAGAACTCTCAAGAGGATCTTGAGGAGAGGTTTTTTGTTAAGTGAAGTGAGGTCCGATCCAGCTTTTGCACGATTGACCTTTCGTTGAGGAGTTGTTTGTACCATTGTTGTCTTCTCCTTCGCTTATAGGCTCCTCTAACACCAGTGCAAGACAACTCATTTTGCTTGCCTCTGTTCTTTTTCAAATAGACATATAGAGAAGAGTTAGGTTATTATGGAAGCGGAAAGCCGACGATGGTAGGAGGAAGGTGTACTTGAAGAGACTCGTTTGTTTAGTTATCGACTTTCTGTACACGTTGTTCTTGTGTGTGCAACTCAATTCTCCGTTTTTTTTAATTCTTTTAACTGATATGACAATTCTTTTATACTCTGGATAGAAAAGTACAAACCGAAGAACTCATATATTAAGAGTTTACTGGATGCTTATGAATAAGACAATTAACATAACAAACCAGATTTTGCTTTTCAACAACAAGGAAATGAATTAAGAGAAAACTAAGGAGGAGGTTATTGAACAAAAAATGGGCAACTCATAAGCGATGATTATCAACTTTAAATGAA
Source organism: Erythroxylum suave (assembly GCA_027563595.1). Taxonomy (NCBI): domain Eukaryota; kingdom Viridiplantae; phylum Streptophyta; class Magnoliopsida; order Malpighiales; family Erythroxylaceae; genus Erythroxylum; species Erythroxylum suave. The sequence continues at coordinate 8,873 of JAOSBN010065027.1, read as the reverse complement.
AAGAAGGGAATCAATGGTAACGCCCTTAATCTTGCGAGGAAGAGGAGCTTTAAAAGAAGGCAGAGAAGATGTTACGTACACATCTTACTCCTATTTGTAATTATGGCTATTCTGGTAAGTTTGGTGCAAAATTTAGAAGCATCTGGAACTGCTCTTTTTTTCTTTTGTTACGCCAAATGACATAGAAATGTTATGGCTTTCTACTAACATGCGTAAATAGTGTTGTGGGTCATTAATAAGGTGATCACAAAATCTACAACAAACGCTAAGTAGATGATCGTCCCGCAAGCCAAGCAATGCAAGGATGTAAATTATACGGTAACGAACTTGTTGTCTTTCGAGTGGAAGCCCTGGGATTCGGAGGGAGTATATGTTTATTATGGCAATTAGATGTGGACATTACCATGCTTGCAGTAAATAGACAATTTATTCACACCCATGTCACCCATAAGCACTCCGAATTCTTCTTCACTGCTGTTTATGCAAGCCCTCAAAATAACCTTCGACGTTATTTGTGGACCAACCTCAAATGATTAACATGGTACACGATTGGAGCTTGGTTACTGGGAGGCGATTTTAATGCAAAATTAGAAGCAGGGGATAAACGAGGAGGATCCCAACTCACACCAGTAATTAGTAAAGAATTCCAAGACTACGTACATACATGTAGTCTTCATGATTTAGGATTCATAGGTCCACAATTTACATGGCGTCGAGGAACGCCACACGCTAGATTGGATAGGACATTATGTTCTTCATCTTGGTTGGAATCTTTTATAGATACTAAAGTCTTCCACCTCCCTTACCTCGGATTTGACCATAGAACTTTGCTAATCATTTTTACTAGAATACAAGCACGACCCAATCCATCTCAGCCTTTTCGATTTCAATTCGCTTGGTTGGCAAACCAAGGCTTTTCCAACTTTATTCAACAACATTGGAAGCCGGATAGTAATAATTTCTGCACCACCCTAATGGTATTGTTTAAGTCCCTCACTGAGTAGAATAGGGATGAATTTGGCAATATTTTCCATCGTAAGAATCATCTTTTAGTGAGATTAGAAGGTATTTAGTGCCATTTGGAGCACCAAGATTCGAGATCCCTTATCGATCTAGAGGAGACGCTTCGGAATGAGCTCATTCAAGTGCTTCATGAAGAAGAAATGTTCCAGCACCAACAAACCCATTGTAAGTGGCTATCACAAGGTGACCGTAGTACTAAATACTACCATATGGTCATGATGGTGAAGCGAAAACAACTCAGAGTCGACAATTTTAAACAAAACCTCGAGAATAAAATCTCTGCTCTGTTTGACTAAAAAAACTAGTAAGAGAAATCTTTCAAAAGCTATTTTCGAAGGATAATGCTGACGCAATCTAGTTCCCTGTGGTAGGACTTTTCCCCTATTTATCCAATGAGAGTCTAAATGAGATGGTTCACCTAATACAAGTTGAGGAAATTAGAGCAGCAATTTTTGCCATGGATCAGAACGAAGCACCTGGCTTCGATAGGTTTCATGCCTTATTTTTCCAAAAACAATGGAATATGGTTGGCCCAGCGATAGTGGCATTTATACAAAAAGTCTTCCGGCTTGAAAAATGGGAGACAGATCTGAACCACATGATCCTAGTTTTGATCCTGAAAGTGCCATCACCAACTTCGATCTCTCAATTCAGACCAATTAGCCTATGTTAGGTTATTTATAAAGCAATCACGAAAATCATTGTTAAAAGACTAAAGCCTCATCTGGACAAACTCGTGGCCCTCAATCAATGCAGCTTTGTGCCTGGGTGACATATCGTTGATAATATAATCATAGCTTAAGAAGTTATTCACACGATGCAGAAAAACAAGGGGAAGCAAGGCTTTTCTAGCCATTAAAGTAGACTAGGCATACGATTGTTTCAAATGGGATTTCATCCTTAACATACTACAAGATATTGGCATCCCAGCTGCCTTGGTTAGTCTGATCATGCAATATGTTTCTTCAGTCTCTTTGCAAGTATGTTGGAAAGGGGAACTCTCAGATACGTTTATCCCTGGTAGAGGACTCCGTACCTCTTTGTCCTTTATATGGAGAGACAAGGATAGTTGATCAAGTAAGAAGTGAAAGAAGGTGCATGGAAGTCGATCCTTCTTAGTAAAGGGGGGCCTCCTATCTCCCATCTCTTCTTTGTAGATGACCTAATCCTATTTACGGAGGCATCGAATAATCAGATCCTGCTTATTTCAGGGCTTCTAGTTAGTAGATTAGCTTGGAAAAATCTCGAGTTTATTACTCCAAAAGTATACCTAGGTCAAAAGTTAGATCCCTTAGCCAAATGCTAGGTTTCAAGCTCACGGAGAATCTTAGGAAGTACCTTGGAGTTCCCCTACTCCATGAACGTTCCAATCGATGTACTTATTATATTTTGTCGAGTTCAACATAAACTTGTGGGTTGGGGAAGCCATCTCTTGTCTCTAGTTGGTCAAGTTACGCTCGCTCAGTCAATGATAGCCTTTTTACCCACTTACACCGTGCAAACGATAAGACTCCCTAGATAATTATGTAATGATTTGGAAAAAGAACAATGCGAGACTTCATTTGGGCTTCAAAAGACAGATAGAGGAAAGTGCATTTGTTGGACTGGAATTCAGTTTGCCAACCGAAGGGTACAGGAAGACTGGGGATTAGACAAGTTAGAGTTTTGAATGACGCTATATTAATGAAGCTTGGCTAGTATGTGTTGATGCAACCATGAAAATATTGGGTACAAATACTCCATGCCAAATACCATTTCGATACCACCACTATTCCCCTTAAATTGAACCCTAAAGGTGCATCTTTAGTTTGGAGGGGTAACAGCTATTTGGCAATATTTTCTGGCGGGATCCAAATGGAAGGTGGGAACTAGACGATTGGGTGGAAGGTTGGGGTCCCCTCGTTCATTTCACCACAATACCACTACTAGAAGGGCTGATGTATGCCAAAATCCAAGATTATGTGGATGAGCATGGAGGCTGGCACTGGGAATAGTTCTAACACTTTCACCCTTCATCGATATGTATGACAATAGCAGGAATCAGGGCACCACATCTTGAATATGGGGAGGATAGGGTGTTTTGGGGACCAACAATGAATGACTTATTTACCACTTCATTCGCGTACAATCTAATTACAGATGTGGGATTACAAACTCAATGCTGACTTTGGAAAGCAACACGGAAGTAGCTTGGCCCTCAAAGGATTAAATCCTTTTTATGGTTGACAACTAAAGGTAAACTGTTAAAAAATCATCAAAGGGTAGTTCAACAACTCTCTAACAATGACGGTTGCGACTTCTGTGACCCCAGTGAGATGGCTTTGCATGTCGTGAGGGACTGCCCAAGAGTGTGTACATTCTGGTCCCAATTTCCCTCAAAGGTAATCACCATGGATTTCTTTATGCAAGATCTTACTTTGTGGATGTGGACAAACCTTCAGATACACATCATGGTAAAGTCTTATGATTGGTTTATTATCTTTGGAGTCACCTGTTGGTTCTTACGGTATTGGAGAAATAAATGCATCTTTAAGAATACTTTCATTTGGCCTACTGTGAGTGGGGACATTGTGCTTGAATATATTCACTGGATTGCCAAGGCAACTTTAATTGCAAATCGCACCACATCCACCCAGGAGAGAATATTTACACAAAATTGGTTGGGCAAAACCAAAAGGGGGTTGGATTAGGTTAAATATAGATGGTGCCTCCAAAAGCTTCATCCGTCATACTACTGTTGGAGGGCTACTCTGTGATTATTCTAGTAACTAAATGGGAGGTTTTGTTCATAACATCGACTTGTGCTCGTCGTTCGATGCTGAACTCTGTGGAGTTCATACTGGCCTAACACTAGCTTGGAATTGGAGGCATCGCAAGATAGGTCGAAGTTGACTCCTTGGAGGTGATCAACATCCTGTCTTCATCAGAACAAGCGAAGGAACTAGAACATCCTTTATTAAGGGATATTCGAGACGTGTTGACCAGACGTTGGGAGCTTAAATTCCAACATGTCTATAGGGAAGGCAATTATTGTGCAGACAGACTAACTATTCATGCAGTGTCCTTTGCTATGAGTATTACTATTCTTCCTTTACCACCCATTAAGGTTATGGATCTCCTGCACAAGGATGGATCAGGGGTAACATTCCCTAGAATAGGTGTTTGGATTTTTTTTTTGTTTTGATTTCCTTTATAAAAAACAAGGGAATGGATTCACGTTGTGTTTCAAGAATTAAGAAAATTTTAAGTCATTGACCTTCCTTAGATAAAATTTAAATTCTTAAAAATGATATAGTCATCAAACTTACTTAATACCGAAACTCATATTTGACTCTTCATTAATTTGGTAAATAGTTTCAAATTATTCAAAGATTTTCAAGATATGTTTGCTTTGTTTTGAAACATTGGTATTTAGAAGAATTTTATCCCTTTTAAAGACAATTTGGAATGAAGTTAAATTGTTAAAATTTTAAAATAAGAAAAGAGATTGCAACCAAATTAAAATAACTAAAATTTGCTATTTTATAAGAGTTGTCTTGTCTAAGATAGATAAAGGGCTAATAGTTAATGGATATTAGAATAGATAAAATTATGATTTGGTTAAAAGAATAGGATTATTTATATATTAAAAATTATAATTCAATAGTTTTAATGTCTGACTAAGAAAAAAGTTCATATCATTTGTTAAGGTTACATCTTAGCATACTAAGTCTAGTGTTAGATTGGAGGTTTGTAAAATTATACTTGAAATGAATTTTGATCTCAATGTCAATTTTTCATATGTTTTTGTAAGCCTTTGGTGAGGATACTTCGTTCGACTAATAGTGATAAAAAGGTAACATACTTCGTCCGGCTAATAGTGGTAAAAAGGTAACAATAGTTTATTTTTATAATATCATAGAGAGGGTGAAGGAAGCAATTGAGGCTAATATAAAAAATAAGTCTTCTTTATACACACATTGTCTTGCAGTTATTAATGAGAGATGGGAAATGCAACTTTACTCTTCATTGTTTGCACCTGGAGCATTTTTTAATCCTATAGTCTAATTTAGAACAAGTTTTACAAAGAAAACTGAAGCCAATACTACAATGCTATTAGCTATTATAACAATTATTGTCTGTGAGATTGCAAATCTTCTAAACTCACAAATGGAGGTTTATAAGGATGCTTTTAGTGATTTTAGGATGTCAATTGCTATTTAGAAAGAGATAAACTTAATCCAGATATATATATATTTTTCACTTTTATTACTTGTTAACAGTCAATCATCACTTTATTTTGTTTATAATGTTATTTATTTTATCTTACAATTTCTTGGTGGGACTAATTCGAAAGTGGTATTTCATAATTGCAAAGATTTGCAACAAATTCTTAGTTAGTGTGTCAGTACATCAGGATATGAAAGGAATTAAAGCACATTTGAATTCATCCATTCTAAGAAAAGAAACAAATTAAAGCATAAAAGATTGAACAAATTAATCTTTGTTCAATACAATTTAAAGCTTCGAGAAAGGTGTGCTATTATCATTATGAAGTTGGATATAATTTCTTATAACTTTTTAATAATTTAATTACTCTTAATAGAACAAGTAGTGTTGTATATCTAATTTGCCTTGATCAAATTGATATTTTAGCTGGTAGGGTTTTTGAAAATTTGATTTTGTTAGATGAGAGTGACTTGAAAGATAATCTTGAATGAGAAAGTATTGGTATGTTACTTAGTGCAATGAATTTGAACGATAGTTATGACGTGTAATGAATTTGAACGATAGTTATGATGAAACCACTCTCAATAATGAGAATCTTGTACAAAATGACAATTAAGGTCAATGCGATTTGAATGGGTATTCAATTGAATGAAGCTCCAGGTTTTTATTTCTCGTATTTTTTTAATTTCATTTATATTTAATGTATATGTTAAATTCTATAAATATAATTGTAAATATTTTTGTTTTAGGTTTCACTTATAGTTGATTGATTCCTCGATACGAACCATTATTATAGATTGTGATTGTTAAAGAGTCATGACCTTTTTATTTAATATTTTGACGTAATTATCATTTATTATATGATGAAATTGTAATATTTTAAATATTTTGTATTTTTCTTAGTTTTATTTTTGTATGATGACTAAATGATCTTTTTTATATTAATTATGGTTATTATTTATATGTGAAATATGTCAAAATGATATTAATTAAAATAAGTAAATTGTTGTTATTTTAACTTTATATTATTATGATTTTTGGAGACAAAGTTGATGTAAAATTATAAATTATACAATACAATATATTGAGGGACTATTTTGTAATTTTAAAAAAATTAAGGACTACTTTATAAATTTTAAAAATGACCTGAAACGGTGCTGATTATTGATCAGTACTAGTAAAATTTTGAATCATAATGAAATTCGATGTTGATACAAGTATGATATTCATAATATTGCTTTGGACCAGACCTAAAATTTGAAAATTTAAAGTTGGCTGACTATAAAAAGGCCTGAGGCTTTATAATTTTTTGCATGAATAACTACATGTAAAATAAGTTCAATGATTTAACAGTATGGAAAAAAAAGTAGGAATAAATTATTAAATTTGTAATTTGAGGGTTTATGATTTCACTGAAAAGTAAAACAAATTATATGTAAAGTGAATTTATACAAAAAGGGTATTCTTTTCAAGTTAATACTTTTGTGAAAATTCTTTAAATTTGTATATCACTTTTGTTATTTATCCCTTTCAAAAAATTTACTTATGAAAATTTTAACATTCTCTCTCGCAACTGAATTCAACCACTAAACGTACTCTTCACTTTCAAGCCATCTGAACATATGAGTGCAAATGTTCATTTGACCTTCTGTATGTGCCATGAGTTCCTATTTCTATTGTGGGCTCATATTGTCATTTTTCACCTATAAACACATTTCATTTAACCTTATCTATGGCTCATCATTTGTACAATCTTATCAATAATAGGAAAATATCTAGCATCTCCTATAATTTCCAACACCAAGTCAATGCAATGTATAGCACAAGGAGTCTAATAAAAAGAATTATACATTCTTTGCAATCTTCTTCCATCTACTTTATAAGAAGAATCATTTTCAGTAATGAACTGAACAATATTTTCTAGGCTAACTTCATTCACAACTTCATCACATATCTGAAATAGAGTATCAACATTCCTAATAAGGCCAAATGCATTAATAGACTTCAAAAACATTGTCCTCTTTGTAGAATAAACCAATAACTAATAATAGGTTCCTTTATTCTATTTATCAAACCATCACACATGATTGAACACCTAAAAGTAGCCCAAGTTATTCTTCTTTCATCTAAATAATTTTTTATTTCATAAATAGAGCTACTCAAAAGTTTTCCTCTATAGTCATCAATTGAAGGAGCCTTATACCTTAGACTATAAGAGGCAATAACATCTACCATAGGTGAATAATAATAAGACTAGGCAACCTTAAATGTTATACTTAAATCACACCATCATCTAGCCATTACCATATCTACATTATAAGTCATTTCTCTAAATTGTAATGCATTAAGAATTGAACGCTTAGCTCTAGGAGTTGTTCGTGGTGTAAGAAATTTAGACACCTATCTTCTTCTTTTCCTAACATCAGGTGCAATATTCCCTTCTTGTTGGGTAGGAATTCTACCACCTTCAACATTTCTAGTATTAGAGTGACCACCAACAAAAGAACTTCCACTACCAATTTCGTAATTCAATATTTGCCTTCTATCTTTCACATGTTGCACTATAAGAAAATTCGAGAATAGCAGTAGAATTTTTCCGACGGAATAAATACCGCTGCTATTGACCGACGGAATTGTCCTTTCTGTCGGTAAATTAGATGCATTGGCGACGTAAAGAGCCAACCATCAATACAAAAATTTGGAGTCAATATTTGCGACGGAATATAGCGACGACATGAGGTAACCGTCGAAAAAAATACGCGAAACGTTGGCGCAATTTATTAGCTACGGGTAAAAATCGACGGAGAGATTACGGTCGGCATATTTACCAACGGACACAAGGTTGCCATCGGAAAATTAGAAAATTTGAAAGACGAAAATTGTATTACCGACGGACGAAATACTACTGTCGAAAAATATGAACATAACAACCAGTTCACTGACGGAAACGGTCAGTCCGTCGGTGAGTGCGTAAACATATCACCGACGGAGAGATTCATACCGTCAGTAAAGGCTCCAGAAGACATGCTTTATCGACGGAGTGGATCTTACCGTCGGTAATTGGGTTTTTCAACAGCCACTGTACCGATGAAAATGACACATCCGTCGGTGAGTTGTGAACAATATCACTGACGGAAAGACTCATTCCGTCGGTAAAGGATCCAGTCAGCGGTTTAGATTGTTCCAGAAGACCTATTTTACCGACGGAATTCGTATTCCGTCGATATTTGAGTTTTTCCCACTTAAATAAGGCGCCCATTTACCGACGGAATAGTTCATTCTGTCGGTAACTGTCGGCACGCCGTCGAATTGTTGTTCCGCATAACCCTACTTTACCGACGGAACCGAGTGTTCCGTCGGTAAATACGCAGCTTTATAACCCTGCCGACTCCCCCCTCCTTCACCTCTCTCATTTGTCTTCTCTCTCTGAGGTTTCACTATGATTTTCTTGAAGTTTCTAGCTCCTTTTCTGTAGTTTGAGGTAAACTTTATTATTATTGTGTTATTTTTATAAGAAATGCATGCTAGTAAATGAGATTAGTTTGAGATTAGTAAATGTGATTGGTTTGAAATTTTAGAATTTAACATTTAATTATGAATTTGTTGTGCATTTAAATATTGTGATTAATTATGAATAATGA
>JAOSBN010065016.1:0-13548 GCA_027563595.1 Erythroxylum suave | reverse complement strand
AAACCTTGTGTCTTCATTGGTTACTCCACCTCTCAAAGTGCATACTTATGTTTAGACCTGACCACTTCCAAAATATTCGTCTCACGTCATGTTAGGTTCGTTGAACACGAATTTCCAATGAGTAGCTTGCCATCTCCACATCCTCGACCAGATGAGACCACGACCGAGTCCTGGACCACTCCTCTCTTCGTGCTTCCCTCCTCTCCTCCGCCCACTTCACCTTCCTCAGATGCCATCCCGGTTCCATCACTGCCAGCCTTCTCCCCGGAGTTATCTCTCCAGCCAAGTCCCATGGCTTCCCCTGGCACCCCGCCTACTCCATCTCCTCCTAATGGTCACTCACCTTCACCACATCCTGTCAACAATCATCCCATGCAAACTCGCTCCAAGCACAACATTCATAAGCCTAATCCCAGATTTGCATATTCCACCCACTCCAAATCCAATACTGATTTTGAGCCTCACACTGTCACCGAGGTGCTTCGTGATCCTTGATGGCGTTCTACCATGAATGATGAATTTGATGCCCTTATTCGTAACGACACTTAGGAGTTGGTTCCTCCTGAGGAGGCAACTAATCTGGTTGGGTGTAAATGGGTTTTTCAAACTAAATATCATTCTAATGGCTCTGTTGATAGGTACAAAGCTCGTTTAGTGGCTAAAGGTTTTCATCAACGCCCAGGAATTGACTATCATGACACATTCAACCCTGTCATTAAGTCGACCACCATTCGTGTTGTCCTTACCATTGCTGTTACTAAGGGCTGGGATCTTCATCAACTTGACGTCAACAATGCTTTTCTGCAAGGTCACTTGACTGAATCTGTATATATGACTCAGCTTCCGGGATTTGTCGACAAAGATGCTCTCACTTATGTTTGTAAACTTCACAAAGCCATCTATGGTCTCAAGCAGGCTCCCAGGGCTTGGTATTCAGAACTCAAGCAATTTTTTATCTCTAAGGGTTTTCTAAACTCCTAGGCTGATACATCACTCTTTGTTCTTCATAGCTCTGGCATGCTTATCTATGTTCTCGTATATGTTGATGACATCATCGTGACTGGTCCTGATTCTTCCTTAGTTCAACGCTTTATTAATAGCCTTGCAGCTCGGTTCTCCATCAAAGATCTTGGTCCTCTGTCTTACTTCCTTAGTATCGAGGTTCTACCGCACTCTTCTGGCCTCCTTCTCTCTCAAAGGAAATACATTGTGGACCTTCTCACCCGTGCTCGCATGTTAGATTCGAAACCAGTGCTCACTCCCCTGGTTACGGACACACAACTTCAGCTACTCTCGGGCACTCCGCTCCTCGATCCGTCTGAGTATCGCTTTATAATTGGTGGTCTACAATATCTTACTCTCACTCGCCCAAACATTGCCTATGCTGTCAATAAGCTATCACAATTTATGCATCGTCCCACTTCTCTCCACTGGCTTGCTGCTAAACGTCTGCTGCGCTATCTTCGCGGCACCTTGGATCTTGCACTTCCTATTCGTTGCACACCGACTCTAACTCTCCATGCCTTCTTTGATGCTGACTGGCCAGGCAACCGTGACGATTACACATCCACTAGTGCATACCTTGTATTTCTTGGTAACAGCCTCATCTCCTGGAGCTCTAAGAAACAACAAACTGTGGATCGCTCTTCCACTGAAGCCGAATACTGCTCCGTGGCTTCCACTGCAGCTGAACTTCGATGGATCTGCTCTCTCCTCAATGAACTCGGTATCTTCACTCATACTATGCCAGTAATCTACTGTGATAACATCGGAACCACACACTTGTGCTCCAATTTGGTGTTTCACTCTCGAATGAAGCATATTGCCCTCGACCTTCACTTCATCCGGGAACAGGTACAATCCGGCTGTCTATTTGTGACTCCTGTCTCCTTTAGGGACCAACTTGCAGATGCTCTCACCAAGCCACTTTCCCACACACCGTTTCTTCATTTTCGGGACAAGATTGGACTCTCCTCCCGGTGCTCCATCTTGAGGGGGGCTGTAGAATGTAAATAATAACGTCCATATCCTATCCATATTTTTGTAACAAGATTTGTTGTAACTGCTTCGATTATAGCTATCATCTTGATCCTAGGATATCCATTGTAGTTATCCAATCCTCTCGTGTATTTATATCTGGCTACGTTGATGAATAATATCAATCCTTTACAGTACAAGTTTCTATACTCATAGCTCTAAGAAACTTGCTTCCCCTTCCTCCATTACTGTTACTCTCCTTTTTTCTTCCTCTTTTTAACTTCCTCTCCACCCTTTTGTCATTTGCTTTCTGTCAATTCTTTCCTTCCTTCACCCTTAACCATTCACTCCCAACAGTTCAGAACTTCAGCAAGGGCACTTTAGTCCATTCCTTTTCCTACCTAGTTCCCGCCTTTTTGGCTTTTCTCTTTCAGGATCTGTCTTCTCCTTTTTAACACTGCAAACTATGCAAACCACTTCCTTCATCGCAAAACAAGCAACGGACAAGATAGCTTTTCCTTCTTTACCCTCATCCTCTCCCTCACAATCACTCCTAGGTGCAGCTGTAAAACCCTACTTACCTCAACGTAAATCCCCACACCCTCTACTACTTTACCCCAACCCCTGCTAACTCACTGACAGAGAGGAGAACTTGGAAGTAATGGGTGGTTTTGTAGATCTTGCTTTGCACTTTTGCCCCCTAAGACAGAAGATGGTCGGATTATTGTTTTTCCTAAGAGAGAAAAGTTACACGAAGGGGTCAAATCTTGGGAAAATTCCCTCATTGGGTTTTTTCTTGAGATAGAAGAGCTTCTTTTTTGGTCATCCAAAGATGGGCTCAAACTATTTGAAAGAACAAAAGGTCTATGGAGGTTGTAATCGGAGAGGACAAATACACGTTCATATTTCCCTCTAAGGCACAAGCATTAAAGATAGTAGAAGAAGGGCCATGGCATGTAGCAAAATTTTCATTATTTTTGAAGCCATGGCAGCTGAGATTTCGGATCGACTGCAAGGACAAGAGATAAGTGCCAATCTGTGTAAACCTTTTTAATGTCCCTCTTGAATATTGGATAACTAAAGGCTTGAGTATGATTGCTAGTTTTCTTGGTAAACCTCTATGTTTGGATGATAAAACAAAAAATAGAAGGAGGTTGGAGTATGCTAGAATTTGCATAAATAGGGATCTTTTCTACTGCTTATCGGAAACTATTCATATTATTAGATTAAGGCTTGATGGCTCCTTTTATGAGGACAATGTTTCAGTTCAATAGCAATGAAAGTCGTCTCTTGTTGATGAAGAAAAACATTGGATCCCTATGGGCAAGACTTTTATTCGAGAGGACTATGAGGAATTGATGGGTATTGGTCCTACAAATACTGAGGTAGGACAGCATGAGGAAAACAAAACTGTGTTGGTATCAGAAGATGATCAAGGAAAAAATGAACTAGAAGGAGTTAGAGAGAAATCTATGATGGCAGATGGTGACGGGAAAATAGGGAGTGTAAGAGATGTAGGAGAAGGAGACTCTATTGAAGCCACTACTCGAGGGAAAGAAAAAGAGGTTACTGTGGTTTAGACGAATGAGGAGCAACTATTGAATGATTCACCAGTCAATCCTGTTTCCAACCCTAAATGGATTGATCAAAAGGACAAGATTGGCACTACTATGGACAACAAAGAGGGGGATCCTATTATTGGAGAACTTTTGGCAGTTGCTAAATATAGGAGCAAAAGGAAGGGCTCCAAAATCAATATTTTTTGAAACTAAAGATCTTAACATAGAATGTGAGAGGATTAACTGCCTTAAAAAGCTATTGACTTTAAGGGATTTCGTCTATAATATAAAGTCATGGAATTTTGCTCTTTTGGAAACTAAAATTAGTAATGAAAACATGAAATTATTCGATAAACTGGGCTCAAAATGGAAATTTATCTCTAACCATCAAGCTCATGGGTAGGGGAGAATCATTATTAGATACAACCCAATTTTGGTGGATGTTCGAGTATTTAACACAGAGACCCAAGCCATACACCTAATTGTAATCTCCTTCAGGTAAATACAGCCATCTTTGCCTCTTTCATTTTTAGATCTAATCTTTAAGAGGAAATAGTTATAGGATAGCTTAACTCAGTTCCAGAATCGGGGCAATAGGGCATGGCTTCTATGTGGAGATTTTAATTCCACATTGTATAGAACGGAAGCTAAAGATAATTTCAGTATGAAAAATTACTCATCGGACTTCAATGAATGTGTAGGACAACTAGGAATCTTTGATCTAAAGTCTTAGGTACATTTCTATACCTAGAGTAAAAAGCAAATAGGAAGATGGGTTTTGAGGAAAAAATTGATCAGACTGTGGTCAATAAATCTTGGATTAAATAGTTCCCGAATAGTGTAACTTCCTTCCTAAACCCCTTATACTCAGATCATACGCTTATATTAATTGAAAATCCTTTTAATAGCCATAACTGAAGAGGGTCATTTAGGTTTAACAACCTATTAATTAACGATGAGGGGTTTACTGAGGCTCTACATAAAGGATTGGAAAATATGGTTGCAGGTACACACAAATTTGTTTATGTTTAGAAGCTTAAAGCTATCAAAAGGGAGACGAAAACTTTAATGAGTAAAAGAACTTGCTCCACCCAGAAAGTAGTTATAATAGCCAAAGAGGAACTGCAAAGGGTTAAGCAAACTTGATTTGGATCCAACCAATTCAAGCCTATTGAATAACGAAAAGACCTTATTGATGTTGTATCTTTCTAAAGCTAGGGATTATGACAGCTTAATGTAGCAAAGAACCAAAGTTAATTGGCTAAAAGATGGAGAAAGATGCTCAAAATTCTATTTTAATTTTGCCCTAGCCCGAAGGATAGCTAACAGAATCTGCTCCTTCAATTTACAAAATGGGGAGGAAATTTTAAATCAAGAGGACCTTCTTAAGGAAGTAGAGAGATACTAAAGAAACTTCTACGGTTCCTCTTAGAACCTATCTACTTCATTCACTCTTGAATCCTTTATTCATAAAATGATCTCCCAAGAACAAGTTGCAGCTCTCATTAAACCAGTGGAAGAAAAATAAATAGAGGAGGTGATGTTTCAGATGCATCCAAATAAGTCACCTAGCTTTTATGGTTTTAACGATTTTTTTTTCAAAAGACATAGCAAGATATTGGACCTATGGTTAAAAAAGCAGTACTAGAATTCTTCTCTAGGGGAATTCTATTGAAGGAGATCAACAAAACTCACATTTGCTTGGTTCTTAAAAACCTCTTGTTCCTCCACTTTGGATGACTATAGGCTTATTGAATGTACCAGTTTTTTGTACAAGATTATATCCAAAATCCTAGCAAATAGGTTGAAGTTGGTCCTAGAATCTTTGATCTCTAATAACCAAAGTGCACTCTTACATGGTAGAAGAATTTGGGATAACTTTTCCTTGGTTCAGGAGTTGATGAAAAGGTACCAAAGGAACAACAGCCTACCAAATTGTATCATCAAATTGGACTTTAAGAAAGTCTTTGATCATGTTAAATGGGACTTCATCTTTTGGACTTTAAGACTCATGGGTTTCCCTGAGGAGTTTGTCAATTGGGTTAAGGCTTGTATTACTACTCCTACTTACTCCATTATAATTAATGGTACTCCAACAGATGCTTTTAAGGGTGTAATTGGCTTAAGACAAGGTGATCATATCTCCTCGTATCTCTTTATTATCTGTATGGAAGTCCTCAGTCAATTAATCCAAAAGAATGTGGAAAACAATAAGTACTTCAAATTTATAGTAAATGCAAGAAGGTAAGACTAATCAACTTATGTTTTGCAGATGATTTGCTGCTTTTTTCTAAGGCACATGGCAAGTCTATTAAGCTACTCAGATTATCCTTAACAAAAGTAAGTTTGTCCTAGGTGCAAGGGCTAACATCATTGAGAGCAGAATCTCCTAAATAATAGGAATCACCAAAAAACCCCCACTAACCTATTTGGAACTTCCCATTACCACAAAAAGAATTCAATTTTCGGAATGCCAGCCATTGATTGATAAAATTTAGAGGAGATTAGGAATGTGGTCTAATAGGGTGCTCTCTTTTGAAAGGAGGTTACAACTAATCAAAGCTATGATGAATTTCCTTCACATATATTGGTCCTCAAATATTTCTCTAACTAAAGGAGTTATCAAATCTATTGAGAAACTATTCCAAAGATTCCTATGGGATATTCTAAATTCAGACAGTTACTTTGCTAAGGTTAAATGGCAAGAAGTCTATAAAAGAAAAGAAGAAGGGGGATTAGGGGTTATTTCAATTGCCTCCTTCTATAGAGCAACCCTAATCAAGAATCTATAGAATATTCTCCTTGGAAAAAATCTCTTTAGATCCGGTGGTTACATAGCTATATCCTAAAAAGCTTTAGTATTTGGTTCGGTCCTATTAAACCTTTCTTTTCGTGGCCTTTGTCCAAACTATTGAAGCTTAGACCTATGCTACAACCAATAGTCTCATGTAAGGTTGGAAGCGGAGATAGGGCTTTTTTGGTTTGACAATTGAATAACAATTAGACATCGTCAGGCTCTTCAACTATGGCATGAAATGTCTATCAATGCGAGGGTAAAATCTACCCTAATAGGAGGTCAACGGAGCATTCCAACTGAGCTACAGTATCTAACACCTAATTATCAACCAAACCTACAAAGGGAGAACTATTTCCATTGTCTCAACTTGCATCCAAACACCTTCAACGCTGTAAAATTTAGGAAGTGGCAGAATTGTAACTGTTCAGGATAAACTTGTTTTCCTATTATCTGGCATAGATCACTCATGTTGAGCTACTTTATCCTATTATGGCTTATGGTGCTTAACATATTCTACAGATAGACTTCACTTCATGTCCATCAATGTAGACTGTGTCCTATATGAGATAGAGCAAGAGTCAAAGGATCATCTTTCTTCAAATGTCCCTTCTTATAGTTCATATGAGAGTTAATTAAGGCACTAAATCCAATATCTAACGTTGGTACAACCTTCACAGAAGCCATTGAGTGGCTTCTAAAGCTGACCCATACTCTTAAATATAATGAGTATATATATATTATCTCTTTCACCTCCTTTATTAAGGAGATTAGGCAAGAGAGAAACTACAGGCGATTTCATAATAAGACATGTATAAGGGAGGAGGTACTCAACTCTTTGATTGGTGGAATCAGAAAGAAAATCCTCTGTTCCATCAGGTTAAAAGCAATTTGCCCTAATCTAGCATTTGCTTAGAGAATCAACTACCAATATAAAGCTAGGGCAGTGTAAAGAAAGAAGGATGACCCTACCTGTAAATCTTCATACTCATATGATGCAGATTTGTGGCGGATGAAAGTAGTCAATTCCACTGCGTTCTGTCTAGAAATGCCATAGAGCGCTTGTGGAGGATTACCAAAAAAATTCTCACCAAAGAGAGGCAATACAATTAATGTTTGTTCTTTTACGAAAAGTTGGCTTTTTTAAAAAGAAGACATACAGATCTAAATGCACTTACCTTAAAAGATTGATCTTCTATACCTTCGTATTTCCCTGATCACCCGCACATACAAGTACAAAACAAAAATAGATTGACTGAAGAAGAACACCCATCCTGGCCAGATCCATCCAAGTAGCAAGGAGTCATTCGAAACCTTATCAGAGACACCATTGATCAAGAACTAGAGGAAGAAACAAACATAAGGTACAAAACTTTTGCTTTGATAACTATCAAACTTTTACTTTGATAACTATCGGCAGATGAGAGAGTGGAATAGATCCTCGAGAAATCCACCCTAATTTGGAAGCTTCTAGAGCAGCATTTAGATAAGGGAAAACATTTTTCCCTAAAGTAACATTTGACAAAAATGCATGTTGTATTGGTGCTAAAAAATAGTAAGTTATCCCTAATAAGTAGTTTCTTTTAACTAGTGGCCATATTAGAAATGAGATTCAAGGTAGGAGGAGTTTATGCTAGACCATCTCCCACCTGGACGTCACTTGCCCCTTTGATAAAGCAAACACACGCAAGAGATACTTTTAATTCGAATAAAATGACTAGGGCCTGTCGAAGTTTAAAACAACAATAGGAGCTTGTAAAGCAAGAGGAGTCTGTTATGTGATAAGGCCCTGTTTAAGCAAAAAGAGCCTATTAAACAACAGGAGCCTACGAAAGGATAAATCTAATATAGATAATTTAAAACAAAAGGCGCCTGTTAAAATGAAATGAACCTTTGGCAAGTTGAAAACAGAAGGAGCCTACTATAAAAGTGAAGGAGCATCTTGCTAAAATGAACACACATACAAAATATAATGTAGAAATATAAAAGTTAAGAGAAGAGAGAGAAGGAAACATTTAATTTACACTAGTTTGACTTACAATCCAAGCTTACATCCAATCCCCAAGTATTTAACTCGAGTTTTTCATTATAAAACCAAGTAGTAATTTGACAAGCCTTTTCAAGCTCACGAGTATATTTTTCAAAATTTTTCAACCTTCTAACAAGTGCATATATTTCAAGGTTCTCCAACCTTTCCACAAGTACATATTTATCAAGGTTCTTCAACCTCCCAAACTATTAGTATTTTGCTAGCCTCTCCAAGCTCTCAACAAATGAAGAAGTAATTTCCTCCATATGAGCTTCAATAATCTCTCTGAAAAAGAATTGTCACTTTCTAAGGCACAAAAGATTTGATAATGATATGACTTTCAGAAGTATTGGTGTATCTCAATAATGTGGCTTTCTCTCTTCTTTCCTTCCATGCTTCTCCGTTTTGTAACTCTAGTGACTCTTGCTTAAATTGACATTTTCTTTAACTAATCGTTGCTTCATTTCCGTTCTGAATTTGACTTTGAATCTTCAATATTATCTTTACTAAAATCTTGCAATAATCAACCATTAAGATAAATCTAGAGCTGATTGATGAAATATGTGATTAACAGGAAACTTCTGGATTTTGTTGAATAAATAAGATAAGTTCATAAAAAAAGGTTTTTACAAAAAAATGAAGCATTTATATTATGATTTTATTTCCTTTCAAGAATTAACTCGTTAGCAATAGAAGAAAATAAATCCAATTTGAATTTTGAAACATTATAAGATCATCATTAAAATCATTAATAAGCCTTAAGCAATCAATCTCCCCCTTTTTGATGATGACAAACAATAATAGATATATTTTCACAATTTAAGTAAGAACAATAGTTTTTTATAGATACCTGTAAGCTTGGTAAGTTCTTACTTATTTGAAGGAGCCTTTCCTTTCTACCATATAAACTTCACAGAAAAATATATCATAGATCATATCATCAATTCTCAAGAAAGTATGTAAAATATCATATATCAAAATATTTCTCCTTAATTCTCCCCCTTTGTCACTAAAAAAAATAGGGAAAAGAATAAATGAGGGAAAATAGCAACAAAATTATCAAAGAGATATGTAACATGTCATGTCCAAAATCATGCAACGCGAAAATATATAATTATTTGACTCTTAACTCTCCCCTTGCATTAGAGCTGAGAATTCTTCACAGAGAAATGGAACAGTAGCACCAAACTAAGATAAATGGTGATTCTCTCTTTTCAGCATGAGTAGTTGTCACAAAAATGTGAATCCTTGCTCTGATACCAAATGATAAATCAAACACAAATAAGAGATACTTTTAATTCGAATAAAATGACAGGGACCTGGATGTAGTTAATTTATACTAGTTTGGCTTACAACCCAAGTCTACGTCTAGTCCTTAAATGTAAAACTTGAGTGTTTCACTATAAAACTAAGTAGTAATTTGACGAGCTGCTTATGAATACATATTTTTCAAAGCTCTCCAACCTTCCAACGAGTAAATATTTTCCAAGCTTCTCCAACCTTCCCACAAGTAGATATTTATCAAGGTTCTCCAACCTCCTAAAGTGATAGTATTTTTCCAACCTCTACAAGCTCTCAACAAATGAAGAAGTAATTTGCTCCATATGAGCTTCAATGATCTCTCTTAAAAAGAATTGTCACTTTCTAAGGCACAAGATGTTTGATAATGATATGATTTTAAGAGTATTGAGTATCTGTTGTCCTCCTAGCTAGCGTTGTGTCGTTTTGTTTCATAGTTGCTTCTTGATTCTGCTGTCATTTCTTGCTTCTGTGCCCGTGTTTTGGTACTTTATCCACCTATTGTATCCGTGAGCACGATTCTCCATTAATTAGATTAATACCAAGCAAATCCATGTAAAATCCCTATGGCCTACATTCTTCTTCTTTTTGTTTCCATCTTCTTGTCTTTTAATTTTCTTCTTCTTGCTCCATGAAGAGAAGTAAAAATTAATCTTCATAAAATGACCAAAATATAGAGCTTCAACTCACTTTAACTTATTTGCTTCCAAATTGCACCTAAAATCACGTATGAGTCAAAGTGAGTATCTTAAGCAATTTCATGTTAATAATCTTTAAGTGTTATGGAATAATTTCATAATCAATTAAGCACCTATCACTCTTCAAGCTCACGAGTACATATTTTTCAAGGTTCTCTAACCTTTCAACAAGTACATATTTTTCAAGGTTCTCAAACCTTCCCACAAGTATATATTTATCAAAGTTCTCCAACCTTCCAAACTAGTTGTATTTTGCTAACATCTACAAGCTCTCAACAAATGAGGAAGTAATTTTCTCCATATAAGCTTCAATGATCTCTCTAAAAAAGAATTTTCACTTTCTAAGGCACAAGAGATTTGATAATGATACGACTTTCAAGAGTAATGATGTATCTCAATAATTTGGCTCTCTCTTATTTCTTTCCATGCTTCTCTGTTTCATAACTTTAGTGGCTCTTGCTTAAGTAGATATTTTCTTCAACTAGTAGTTGCTTCATTTTTGTTCTGAATTTGACTTTAAATGTTCAATATTATCTCTGCTAGAATCTTGAATAAGCAACTGCTAAGAGAAATCTGGAGCTGATTGATGAAATTTGTGATTAGCAGGATCCTTTCACATTTTGTATAATAAATAAGGTAACTTCATAAAGAATGTTTTTGTCGAGAAAAAGGCATTTATCATATGATTTTATTTCCCTTTGAAAATTAACCCGTTAGCAATAGAAGAAAATAAATTCAATTTGAATTTTGAAATATTATAAGGTCCTTATCGAAATCATTAACAAGCCTTGAGCTAACACCTTTGTCTTTAAATATCACCTTTGCATATGAGTTTGTATAGAAAATTGATTGGTGATTTAGCCATATATATTTATCCTTAAGTCCTATATTAACATTGTATTTTAGAAGCAAGTGGATAAATTCATTTGAAACTCCTTACCATTGGTTTTCCCAAATCCATACTAATAGCGCGTCGTAGCATTAATCAAAATAAATTAACTAGACTACTACTATAGTAGTGTTGAGTCTAGGTCAATCCCATAGAGAGTATATGTAAAGTTGTTGAAATGAAATATAACTAGTCTTTGGGGGGGGGATTAGAAAGAAGAAAATAAAATCAAATTAACTAATAAAAACAAATTAAAGAAAACATGCAAAAAATGATAAAAATGGGAGATTCGATAGGGACCTGATTCTTTGGTTCAATCTCGACCTACACCTTAATTAAACGTATTTCTTTGATTTTTTGTTCTTAAACCTCTCCTAGCAACTATTAATGGTAGGTTAATAATTAACCTGAGTTTTCCCTTAGGTAATGTTTAATCACGATATGATCGTTAGTTAAACCTAACTCCCTAATAACCTAGGAAACGATCTCTAAATTTAATTAGGTAGTAGCATTACGAATTAGGAAAATGGATTAATCAAGGCAACAACCACATATGATGTTTAACCTAGGTCATGTTATTCCTAATGATTATGATTCATTAGTCGCTTCAAATGAATTTCAACATAACAATTATGGATTATATCGAAATTCTAGCCATGGGCAAATAAATAATTCAATGAACACATTAAAATCATCTTTTCATAATACCTAATGGGTTCATACACAAATGACCAAACAATAACGACAATACTATTATTCATACACAAATCCCAAATCAATTAATACAGGATAACACAATCCCTCTGCCATTGCCATTGTACCACATTCCATATTAGGACCGCCTACCTAACCGCACACTGCAAGCCTCCACCTCTGGTTAGACCACCTAGTTAGACTACAAGCCATTTGCTGTAAGTTGTCTTTTACAGTCCACCTTTGCTATTTGTCTTTGCTCACCTAGACAGATTGTAATCTGCAGATTAGAAATCCGAATTTCCAATTTTCCATATCTAGAACAAATTTGATGTGTCATGTGTGTTGTGAATAGTTTATAAAACATGCATTGGGCAATTTAGGTTTGAAAGTTGGAATTGTTTATGTGAGTTGGTTCAATTTTAATGTCATTTAGGCATTGTGAATTTATGAAGAAATGAGATCAAAATGATATTGTGTATCAATTATGGAAAAATATTTAAGTATTATGAAATGTGAATTGTGTATAATTCAAGAATATATCATATTATTTGTTATTTTAATAATCATAAAAATGATATCAAAATGAATTCATCAAGCTGTTAATTAATTTATATAAAACATACAATTTACTACTTATTGTTTTTATATAAAAAGTATCTAACATATGATTAATAATTTAAATATAAGATGTAATATATAACGGAATTATTTAATGTATGTAATTAAGTTAAGAAAATTAAAATTTTGCATTTTTATATTGTTTATTTTTTGGTTAGGAAATAAAATTACAAATAGTAATCTTATCTTATTAGTAGCAAATATACATTCATCATCTTATCTTATAGGTAGTAAAATATGTAGTAGAAAATAGTATTTGAATTTATTAATTTAAATTTAACATACGTCTTCATTTATTTTTACAAATAAATAGAAGGAAGTTCAAGTGATCTCAATAATTCAACCATGTTAGAAAGATTTAATGATCCAACTTACGTTTATGCTGGATTGGTTTCCTAAATGAAGAATCATACCATTTGTTTGTTTTGTAACAAGCATTTGAAAGGTGGAGGAATCATCAAATTAAAGAAGCATGTTAGCTAGGGTCAAAGGTGATGTGGAGCTTTGTAAAAAAGTCAGTCATAATGTGAAATGTCAAATGAAGACTTTGCTTGAAGTGTATCAAAATAAGAAAGATAGAAAACAAAGATTAAATCATGAAATTGATAGTAAAAGTTCTTTTGTTAGTGTTTAGGATGATAGTAAGAATGTTGAAGGTGGTAGTATTTGATAGGTGTAGTTTATACTATGTTTTGGTAGCTGTTTTAGTGTGTTTTTAGGTGTTTATTAGATTATTATCATATGTATAGGTTTAGAATTGTGTTAATATGAGTGTTTGAGTGTATTCTAAGTGTTTATTTGGTTTAGAGCAAGAATTGGATCCTAATTATATGTTTTATGAGGTTTTTGAAGAGTTTGTGAGTGTATGGAAACAAGAAATTGAAGAAAGGAGAAGATTATTAAGTCAGGAGAACTTTATGATGTTTTAATTTTGATGACAAACTAATAATAATAATGTTAGAAACAAATGAACATTTTGACAAGTGTGT
>JAOSBN010064975.1:0-13550 GCA_027563595.1 Erythroxylum suave | reverse complement strand
GTGGGATAAGCTTTATCAAGATTTTAAATTTGAATCAAGACACTCATCATCGGTGGCTATAAATAGGAGCTTTGAAGTAGGGAAAATGATCTAACTCTTGACAAATCAAAGCCTGGCAACCCAGCACATTTTTTACTTTAGCTTATTCCTTTATTTTCCAGCAACTCTTTTATTTTTTCAGCTTAGCCGTTTTCCCTTTCAAATTGTCGTTAGCTATTTCCTTTCAATCTTTTACCATTGCATGTTTGCCAAGTTGTATATCAATGAAGCAAAGTTCCTCTTGTTAGTTTCTTGTCCCTTTTTAGCATACACAGTCGTTTTGATTTTGAGTCAGTTTACGAGGCGCTATAATTTCTTTTTCATTTTTCTTTCGGTTTGGAAAACCTAAAATTTCTGGCACGCTCGCACCATTCATCCAAAGGGCTACGTGTTGTCCTTTAACAAATTAAAGGCCAACCACTAATATTATACTTTTATTCTTAATATCGAGAATTAGAGATACTCGATATTTGGAGGGATGCCTGAGTTTACAGTGCCACAACTCCATGTCATCCACTTCCTTTGCACAGTTTGCACACCCTTGCTCCATTGCTTTAAAGAGGTAGAACCCATCATGTTGCTCACTCGTTCCAATCAAAATCCTCATAATTTATTCCTGTATCACACAAAGCCTTTCAGTGAAAATGACGATACAATTTTAATCTTTCATCATATATGCAACAAAGATAAGGGTGCAATTCATTTTGGGAACAAATAAAATGTGAGAAATAAATTTATTGCTGCCCAAACACATTATTCCTTCTTTTACTGCAAAATTTTGTTCTCCATTGGGTAACTTAATTAGGAACTATATCTTACACATTTGACAACAAATTGAGTCACCTTGTCATGTGATAAAATGCACTAGAGTTTGGTATCCATTTTGGATCTGTGTGTTTACCACTCAAGATTTCATTCTGACTTGATTTTTGATTCTTTACAAGATTCATAAGAGCAGTCCAATCTTTGTTGCTTAGATTTGGAAATGTCACATGTTCTGTCTTTGTGTGTCCAATAGCAGCAGTTGTCCCTATAGCAGTCGACATCCTTGAACTGGGCTTGTTTGTGTCAAGTTGACTCGTGGCTGTCTTCGTCCTTTCTCGAAGCCAAACCTGCCTCTACCACGTCCACTGTCACCTCTTCCACCTGTATTTGTCTTGTCTCCATATTTTTATATAAACTACTCTGGATATCCAATGAGATTGTAACACCCATCAATTTCATGGCTAGTTTTACCACGATGAGTACATAGACCCTTCTTTCTTTTTCTCGTTCACATATCCTTTATTAGATCTTACTGCAAACGCAACAGCCTCAGCTCTGAAATCTTTTCCATGAACTGAATTCTTGAGTTGTTCTTCCCTCGTCATAATCGAGTATACCTGACTAACATTTGGCAGAGGTTCAGTAGCCAAAACATTAAAACAAGCATTTCTGTAGATATCATCATCAAGACCCATCACAAACTAGTGAACGCACTCATCTTCTTGTCTTTTCACTAATTCAGCTATGATGTTACATGTGTAGCCTGATCACTTACACACAAGGATTCTCTCGTAATTCGTAAGTTCATCCCACAATTTTTTCAATCTTCCAAAGTAAGTCATGACATTCTATCCCTGTGACTTGCAGTTTGTAATCTCGTTTTTTAATTACTGAATTCATGGGCCATTAGCAATAGAAAAATGTTGTTTCAAGTCATCCTACAAATACTTCTCTAAATCAACGTAGATGATTTGGGATCGGAGCGTCAGTTCAATGGTATTAAATATCTATGACACAATCATGGAATTTAGCATCCACAAATCTTCATGGTTTGTGGAGTTCTTACTAGGTTCTCCAATCGTCTCGTCAACGAAACCCAAATTCTTATTTGCACGCAATGCTATATGCATTGCCATAGCCCATTCGTCGTAGTTCATGCCTTTCATCTAAACGTGACTAATCAGTAAGCTCAGATGCTCGCCAGACATGAGAATGTACTGTCCTCCTCCCTTTAGTGGTGGTGGTGTGACTCCTGACATCATAATGACATTCATTCTGTTTACGTTTATGGTTTTTACTCTCTTGTTCAAGACTCTGATGCTATGCAAGATTTATGGAGGAAGATAATTTCTGATGTATTATTGCTCTCAACAATAGACAGTATATATAAGAAATGTGTGAGTTGTTTGTCGCCAACTAATTCCCTTAATGGGCCAACTAATTCCCTTAATGGACTCCTAGTGATATGCCTATAAAGACTCTTGCCAACTATACATATATTCTGTCATATATACAAATATCCTCTAGATTAAATCTCCTATATTTCCGTCCTATATTGACCATTTACAAAATATGAACCATATTTTCCTATATTCCTCCTTATCCCTAAATAGTTTGACAATTTAATTTCTACCATATGTCCTTTTATATGTCTTGGTTTACCACAGTAATCACCTTTTGTAGTGTTAATTTGCCGATATTTGAAGGATAAATCCACCAACATTCTATATCATTCAATAAAGAAAATTTGTAGCATCATGCTCTATATACTCTCTTCTTATGCCTATATCATTGTCTTAAATAAGGAATAAGATCTCGTCAAAGAACTTAGACTCTAATATGATCATATTCCTTAATTAGACCTACCATAAAATTGTACATAAGTTTTTCGTCAATCAATTTTTGAAATCTAGTTACATTACCTGCCTAGGATTCTTAAAAATCATGATAATAGTCAAGCTCTTGACACAAGCCATTGAGTTCAAAAAATATTGAGCAATCATCAATTCTCCTTGTATGATCCAAGAACTTTCTTTTGTAGTTCATATATTTAGGCATCATTCCTTGATTAGGAATATGTGTGTGAAATTGTGTCCTAAATCTTTTGAGCAATGTCTATTAGAAGATAAGAGAATTCTCAAATTTTCAATTGCACAGTCTATTTGCCACTTTTGATTTTGGCTTTCCACGATTGATATAGTTTTGTTAACCTCTAGTTGAACAATAAATAGGATTAAGACGAAGCAAGAAAATTTGTGCCATCTAATTTAACAAAATTGATTGGAAAGAGAGATCGTTATTGAAATTAACTATTAACTTTGTAACTACTTTGATCAATCATGATATAAAAGGATCTTTCTTGTTTTTATCCCTCATAATACATGTGATGATGATATGCACTTGATAACAATGTTTATTAGTTGGGATGTAATTTTCCTCTTGCAAAAGAAATAAGACAAAATGAGGCTTTCTCTTTCCTTGCTTTACCTTTTGATGATGTTCCAGCTTCGTCTATCTTAAACCCATTATTTGATAAATCTGAATCATCTAAAGTTCGATAGAAATACCTTTGTCATCACAAAATGCACCTGAGCTGAATGTACCATTAGATATGAGTTCTGCCATACACTTAATCACCACAGTTACATTACCTGTTGAAAATAGAAAAAGCCAAAGAAAAATAAGAAAAACCAACTTGGTTTTAGACTTTGTCTCAAATGTTGTTCTTCTTCCTAGTAGTAGTTAGGTTACTTTTTAAAGTCGAGACATTTTATAACCTGAACTGGTCTCATGTTATTCAATTGATTGTTGTTTCTAGGTATTCACCTTGTTATGCTGCTTTCATGGCTAGTGTGTTTATGGTTAGACATGTAAGAAATATCGCCTAACCCATATTTTTTGTTGGCCCATATTAAACTTGGTTTAGAGTTTTTTTAATTTAATAGTATGTTATATCTTAATCATTAATTTAGTACTTGATAGATATATAAGATTTGATGTTAATAAAGAAGTGTACAAACTAGTCCTCTCTACCCTAATTAAGTACAGATAAAAACAAATACAGAAAGAAACGTATTTATATATTGGGATATCCATCAAGCTATCATATAGAAAGAGGGTTAAGAGAGAGAAACTAGTTTGTAATCATTGAAAGTTTTCTCTCTAATAATGACGAATCCTGCTCAGGGTAAGTGATTGATTCGCTTAATCTATGTGGTTATTATTATATTCAAGATCTGAATGAGCATGAATGATTTGCGTATGGTTAATGATTTACATATAATTTATATATTTGATGTTTGAATATCAAGAACAAAAACTTACATATGGTATCAGAGCCTAGGATTTTGAGTAGATAATAATCCTTAGATTATTGATTTGATGATTGTTTCAATTATGATATTTATAAAAAAAATTATGATTTTAGGGTTTTGTATAAAGAATAATTTTCCCTATTAAAAAAAATTATTTGTACTATTTGTGATAAGGAAAGTATAATCATCTGTGCATTTCTTTATTTCTCTGGTTTTAGTATTTGGTTTAAAGAACATAAGTAAATAGCCTTTTCCGCCTTTGTGTTAAAGTTATTTGTTTTTCTTAATAAATGATTTGATACAGAAGGATTTTTCTCAATTCCACTTCTTTAACATTTCTTGAAGAACGTTCATCTTAGCATATCATTACGAAAACGAAAGATTGCTCAAGACCTTACTCATTAGACACCACAACTCCTTATTGATAATTCTTCTCTACCATAAAATTGGTGTGACTCCACTGTTGCATAAACCATCTGAACACCTTGGATTTAGTACGAGACTGCATAATCAAAGAACCATCTAACTTGTATATTACTATAAATATTACGCATCTTTTGTTCATCTGTTAAATGCTTTGTACGTCTTCTGTTCAATGCTTTGTAGATGGTTCAATAGGCAACTCTTAGGAATGAGATCCTCTGTGCCATTTCCCTAATTCCTACCCTATGCTAGAGGACCTCATTCACAAATTTGTAGATGAGAGAGAGAAATTTGTGGATGCGATCCTTAGGCACATGCTAGGAATTGGGGAAATGACATAGAGGATCTCATCCCATTGCTCTTGTGCCCAATATCCATATTATGAATTGTGTTTTCGATTAGAAAATTACAGTCATGATCCATAAAGTTTTAATGATGAATTGATTTTAAAATTTTGATTTCTTACATTTTGATCATTTTAATAAAAAATTTGAATTATAATCAAAATTTTAATTTCATCTTATGAATATAATAATAATAATAATAATAATAATAATAATAATAATATTATTATTATTATTATTATTATTATAATAATATAATAATAATAATAATAACAATCATGATAGACAATATGATTAAAATTAATTTGTTAGTCACCAAAATGGCCAAATTAATTTTTGAATGTGTGGTCATATAATTTGTGTATTTTATGAAATGCTATTACGAAATTTTTGTGTATTTTATGAAATACTATTATGAAAATTTTATTAGTTGATAGAAATTAAGGACTTTACCTTAACGTAAATCAATGTTCTCTAACTAATAAATATAAAAGAGAAAATTGATATGCTCTTGTCAAATATATATAGTTATCCAAAGATGCTATATATGTTTGATGAAGTTTAAATGGCATTCTAATAATAATGATGATATCTATTGTTGCGTTTACCCAAAGGAAACCTACAATATATCTAATGTATGTACTTCCTGTCTGAATCTGTTACTTAGTAAGCGTTTATATGTTTGCATTTATCAGCCTTCACTCTCAAGCTTCTTCTATTACCTTGTTCACTAGTGTGAATTTCTCTAAATGGAGTGAGCAAGTCTTTTTGCATTTGGGTGCTTTAGATCTTGACTTGGTGTATTAGATGATAGTACAGAGGCTAAAAAGGCACACTAGAAAGCATGGGCAAGGTCTAATAGGTTATGTTTGAACTTTATGTGAATGAAATTTGCTAGCAACATTAAGTCTACTCCTCATAGCAATGAAAATTAGAATGCTAAAGATTTTCTTAAGCTTGTGGAAGATAAGTTTCATTATGCTGATAAGGCACTTGCAGGGAAATTTACAACTGAACTCACGACCATGAAGTTTGATGGGTCAAAGAGTATGTAGCAACATTTCCTTAATATGACTAATATCACAACAAGACTTACAAAGACTCATTCTTAGTGCAGTTAATCATGAACTCACTTCTTACTGAATATGGATCATTCCACATCAATTGTAACTCATTAAATGATAAGTCAAATATTGATGAATTGTTCAGTAAGTTTATTTTAGAGGAAGCGAGATTAAAGAAACAAGGAGTCCATTGTAGCAACTTAATGGGTCAAGGAGCTGGAAAGAAACTTAAACTAGAGATCAAGAATTTTAAGAAGAAAGTACCGATAAAAGTTCTATAGGTTGCTGATGGTGAAAAAAAGGGGACAGAAGTTAGATAAATGTCACTTCTACAAGAAAGAAGGACATTATCAGAAAGACTGCGTAAAATGTAAGGCCTAGTTCAAAAAGAAAAGTATACATTATGTTTCTGTATCTTGGAATCAAACTTATCTAAAGTTCCATTTAATACTTGGTAGTTTGATTCTGGTGCCACTACTCTATGTTTCCATTCTTATGTAGGGATTTCTTACAATCCAAATCATAAGCCCAACTAACAACTTTTTATTTATGAGGAACCGAATAAGGGGCCCAGTTAAAGGTGTAGGGACTTGCAGGTTGACATTAGATACTAGGTTTCACTTAGATCTAATGAACACTCTCTATGTACCTTCAATTTCTAAAACTTTAATTTCTGTTTCTAGATTTGATGCTAGTGGATATACCTTTAAGTGTGGACATGGTTGTTTCAATTTTTATAAGAATAATTCCTTTATTGGTTATGGAATGCTTATAGATGGTTTATATAAATTCAAACTTAATGATTTTTTTTCTAAATCGCTATTTGTTATTAGTTATAATGCTGGAATGAAATATAGTTTGATGAATGAACATTCTGATTCCTTGTGGCATAAATGTTTGAGTTATGTAATCACAGAAAGGTTAGAAAGATTAGTAATTAATAAGATTCTACTAAAGCTAGATTTTACTAATCTTAGCTTATGTATGGAATGCGTTAAGGGTAAGTAAACCAAATATAGTAAGAAAGGAGTCACAAGAAGCAGTCAAATTCTTGAAATAATATACACCATACATTTATAAACATTTTGACACTTCATCCTTTAATAGAGAAAAATATTTCATCACCTTTATAGATGATTTTTCATGGTATGGATACATCTATTTGCTACATCAAAAAATCTCAAGTTGTAAATACCCTTGAGGTGTTTGTAAAGGAGGTTGAGAGGCAATTGGATAAAAAAGTGAAAATCACAAGATTCGATAGGGGTGATGAGTATTATAGAAAATATGATGAATCTGGACAACGTCCTAATTTGTTTGCTAAGTTCCTAAAAGTCAAGGCATATTTGCACGGACTATGCCAGGGGCACCAGGACAAAATGGTGTAGCAGAAAGGCAAAATAGAACATTAATGGATATGGTCAGGAGTATAATGAGTAATTCCTTATTACTCGAAAGTTTGTGGATGTATGCACTTAAAATTGGTATGTTTCTGTTATAGTTATGGATTGGAAGGAAACATAGTTTAAGAAACTTGCATATTTGGGGTTGTCCTACAGAAGCATATATCTATAATCCATATGAAAGAAAATTGGATTCTTGAACAGTTAGTAGTTACTTGATTGGTTACTCAGAGAAATCTAAAAGGTACAGGTTTTACTATCCGAACCATAGTTTTTGATTATTGAAATAGCCAATGCCAAATTTTAGAGAATGGTGAGGTTAGCGAGAGTGCTGAAAATCAAGTTATGGATATTAACGAAATAAGGGTTGATTTTCCATTACCTATAAATGTTCTTAAACCACAACCACAAAAAATGTTGTTCCTTTTTTGGAAGATCAAAATAATCAATAACAACTTTTGGATAATGAAGAAGCACCCCATGAAGAACTTAACTTACCACCAGCTTATGCAAATGAACTAATTGGTATAGCTTTCAATAAACCTATAAGGATTAAAAGGTCGGCTATTTCTGATGATTATATGGTTTATTTGCAAGATTTGGATTTTGGTTGTGACAATGATAATGATCCTATTTTGTTTTCACAAGCCACAAATAGTGATGAGTTTGAAAGATAAATTGATGCTATAAAAAAAGAGTTAAAATCAATAGCTTAAAATAATGTCTGGGATCTTGTAAACTTGCCAGAAGGTTATAAACGAGTTAGCTGTAAATGGGTCTTTAAGAATAAAAATGACTTGAATGGCAATATTGATAGATATAAAGCTAGACTTGTTGTCAAAGGTTATGCTAAAAAAGACGGCATTGATTATAAGGAGACTTTTTTGCCCGTCTCAAAGATAGATTCATTGAGAATAATTTTAGCATTATTGACTCAATTTAATTTAGAACTACATCAGATGGATGTGAAACCAACCTTTTTGAATGGGGATGGTCGACAAAATCTGCAAGCGCACAGAGTCGTTTTTAGTACCTACAAATTAAGAATTCCAAGGTCGTATCCCACAAGGACTAAAATACTCGCTATTGAATTAATCCTAATTACTTGAACCAAAATGACAAGAAACTATGACAAGAAACTTAAAAGTTGATTTGATTTGAGCAAACAATAAATTGTAAAGAATATAATTAAACAAACAAGGGAAATTTGATCATTGAGACTTAGGACTTCGGGATTCACCAATTTAAGGGATTGATCGATAAATTATGAAATTTATTGAATGACAAGTTATAATAACAATTGAAAAAATTCACTTATATTTCTCTCAAGACATACAAGAATACCCAACTCGTTGATTACCATCTCTTAATGTGAAACCTAA
This sequence comes from Erythroxylum suave, assembly GCA_027563595.1. NCBI lineage: Eukaryota > Viridiplantae > Streptophyta > Magnoliopsida > Malpighiales > Erythroxylaceae > Erythroxylum > Erythroxylum suave. The sequence continues at coordinate 4,816 of JAOSBN010064975.1, read as the reverse complement.
CTAGTCAAATTCATTAAGAACAAGTAACCCTAAGTTATCACACTAGTTTAGAATATCTCTATCTCTAAATCTAATGTGTTTATCTTCCTAGTGCACAAATCGTACTTCACCTCTTAGTCTATCATATGATTCCTAAGATTGCATCTATGGTGATCAAGCATAGAAATAACAATAAAGCTCAAGAAAGATAAATATAACCTAAGAACTTTCATTCAACACCATTCAATCCATAAAACATAAATCAATCCCTAAAATAGGCTACATCCCTAACCTTAAATGGGGTTTAGTTCTAGCATATGATAAAAGAAACAAAATAAATAGAGACTATCAACATTTAAGATAGGGTAGAGCGAGAAGACAAAACAAGCTTGCTTCTAATCTTGATGCAATCCTCCATCTTCCTCTACTTTTCCTATTATGAGTGCCTCTAATCTTTTTGCCTCACTTTTAGTGCTAGAACTCCCATTTAGGTCTTCAAAGTGATTATTCATATCTTGTAAACTTGTTGCCTAAAATGGCATATTTTTCGAAAAGGGATTTAGTAAACATAACATAAGAAAATAAAATCATTTTCGCATTCTTTTCGTGATTCCTCCACACAAAATTCACATGACAAGCACATAGCACTTTATCAAAGCATTTGAAGAGCAATGTATGCACATTTATGAAACAATTTAAAACATTTATTTTCTTGTTTTGAAAAAACATTAATGACTTATTATCCAATTATAAAAATGTTACCCACTTTGAATTCCTTGCTTATTAATAGCTTAAAGATGCCTCTCCTCTTGCTCCTATTACCTCTCCTCTTGATTTCCTTCAATATTGCCAAAATTCCAATTCAATATGACTTCTAATTGTGAAGTCAAAGAAAATGCATACACTAACATTAATCCTATAATACTTAAACCAATGCTTTTCTTAAGCTTTATGCATCAAGACCGTTCAAAAAATCCAAAGGTGAAATCATACACTTACTTTGAATCTTCACCAATTAATGAATTTCTTAGCTCAAATGTAAGCTCTAATGTTCCTCTTTCTTTTTGCCTTCTTAAACAACTCCAAAATCACTCTCTAGAACTAAGAAATATGGAAACCTAGCTAACTTTCTCTTCTTTTCTTCTTCTCTCATGACAACTCTCTCTTCTTCCTCTCTCAATTTTTGTTTCTTCTTCTTCTATTTGCAAGACAACTCTTCTTTTTCCTATTCTACCCTTAATGAGTATTAAAAGTCCATCTTGCCCTTCCTTTAATGCTTAGGTTCTTTCCTCCTTAAGCGATCTTCCAATTTTACCCTCTAACATTCTTACTACTTTAATACCATATATCCTTCTAACATTAACATAATAATTAAACTCCAAAAATTTAATTCCTCAAAACCTTATAATTCATTTAATTAATGTTTAAATAAATTATAAAAAAATTTGGGGCCAACATTTTCTTTCCATCATTCCAGACCTAATCATCCTAATGAGTTGAAAGCATTATAGGTAAGAATTGAAATGTAAAAATAAGGCCACATAATACTTCATAAATTAGATTACAAACTAAGCAACAATAAGACATCATAATGCTTCAATTAATCAAATTCACATGACATGAATGAAGTCTCTTATAAAGCATTCACTTTCATACACAAGTGTTTGAGGGTGACTCTCAATCATCTTCTAATGCATGTCTCTTACCATAAGCCTGCATTTTATCTATTTCTCCACTACTCCCATCTATGACATATCCATAAATGAAAAAGGTCGATCTTTATTTCTTTGGTTGTAATGGGGCCAAGGGCTAAAGTAGGCTAAAAATGAAAGGATAGGAATTCAAACATTCAATAACTAATAGAGCAAAAACTATAGATATTACAATCATCATTGGCAAATTTTACTGAAAAATTTCCAAACAACCATAATACTTAGAAACTCCACCAACTCTATCATCAAAATTTCCGTCACTCTTTCACCTTGAAATTTGAAGAAAACATACCAACTTTTCAAAAACACCATTTTGTTGCCAGTTTTTCTTTTCTTTTCTTTTCACTTTTTCACCTTATTTATTTTTTTATATTTTATATTTTATTTTTTAATATGTTCAATTTCTATAGAAAACACCCCCACACTTCTTCCTTTGTATACCTATCAATAAGAAAATTGAATGCACAACATTTACAGCTCTACTAACTATCGAACAAGGGTAAATTTGTTTTTCTTGGTTCAAGGTTCTTTGGAATAGGTTTACAAATAAAAAGGCTTAAACACAATCAATAGACATAAAGGGTTCGCTAGGCGATTGATATATAAAAAGGGTTGGCTATTTGGCTCAAGCTTAATACTAGTGTCTTTTATCACTTTCATGAACATACATATTATGATTATGTAACCTAAGATGCAAGTTCTAGAGGTAAACATACATAGAAGAGAAAATTATGCCACTCACAGGAAAAATAGGATTGGGTGCAATCCTTTAGGCTCAAAATAACTCACTTGGTGATATTTTCTCATTCAATAGCATGCTCATTCAATCAATTTAACATTATATCATCCAATTATGACAAGGTATGTAATCAATTTAATCATATTATACATCTTATTTGAGATAAATCTTACCCATAATACAATTAACTTCTTGAATTGGATTATAAAGACAATTAGAATGTGAAAGAGGATTAAGTATGTAGGTATGCAGAATAAAAATATGCAATATAAATTAATGTAAAATTAAACAAAATAAGGGTTTTTTTTAAAAAAAGTTTGGAAATTGTAAGACACTTTAATGCAAAATAAGGCATGCAAAGTCATCAATTATCCTCCCCCACATTAAGAATCAACATTATCCTCAATGTTGGGTAAGATAAAAGAGAAAGGAAAATGCAAAGAGCGGAATAAAGAGTAAAGGTAAAGAAACCCCATGAAATAGCCGATTGCATTGTCCAAAAACCAAATTTTGCATTGTGCATTCCTATCTCCAACAAGCTAGACATAACAAAATTATGGAGATAGATAAAATAGTACTAAAGTTATCCTTACAAATTTCCCAAGTGAAAGAAATAAAAATACAAATAGGGTTAAATAAAAAGACAGTTGAAAACAAAATGCATGAAATGGAAAAATGCACATGCATTCCTAAGATCCTAAGGTGTCTCATCAAGTTCTATCCCAAAAGGGGTGGCTGGCACTCCTTAAAAGCCCTCATCATGTCTTCCATCATAGTTTAGGAAGCCGCGAGATTTCCCACTTCAACTCAAAGACCTCTAATTTCTGCATAGACTTCTTACAACTGGGCTAGAATTTGACGGTCCTCTTAGATTGGAGTAGCTCAGGATTAGTGTACAACAGTTAAGCCAGATGGTCCCTCTATCAATGTGGGTTGACCCACCTATTCGGAGCATCTTCTCGATAATTGAATTCCCATATTTTATCTGCATTGATGACATCCACATCAATAGTGTGGGCCACTTCTTCATTTCTGATGAGGATCTTGATACATCCAAATAATTGGCTCAATAAGACTGGGAACACAAACCTCTTTGTCTCAGCCTTGTGATGAACTACTTGCCACATTGAAGTCATGATCATCTGGGAAAAATTAGTGCCTTGGAATTGGTCATCCTGGAAGAACATCTTATCCAAAATGTATAAGTCTTCATTCCGGAGGTACCCTGAGTCACTAGCCTTCAGCATGACATTATAGGCAAATAAGAATGCCACCAATCTTGCTCCGATATCAAGGGAGATGCAATGCATCAATGTGCGCTAGTTTGTGAAGCACATCGTGGCTTTAATTCCAAGTCTAGACATAGCGTCGTCATTATCCCACTGTTTGTCAATTGCACATCTTGCACGCTTGTCTAAATATGGAACTTGACTACTTATTAGTAGCTCTAAATTCTACCTAATCAGCTCTTTGGTTATGATCACTTCTTTCCCATTGACTAATTGAGCCCAAAAATCCAAAAACATCTTTTTACACATTTCCTTTTCAATTAGTATAATTTTGTTAGTTCTCCAAAGAACCAAACCCCTTGCTAACCAATTTAGTTGCATTTCATGACATTTATGCTAGATTAGATCCATTGCATTAGGTTCCAATTAAGTGAGACGACCCGAAGTTGCATCCTATATTGCAATCCTAGGAATTCAATTTTTGATTCGACCTCTAAGGGCAAAATCGAAAGTCAAAGCATCGGATCAAAATGGTGCCGTTGCCAGGGAACCAAGCAATTGATTTTCTGTAGGTTAGCCGTTTGTCATTTTTGTTTCTTATTGAGTTAGGAACCTTTTCTTCCACATTCCCTTTTTACATAGTTTAGTGTCATATTTGTCAATAGTACAGGATATCTATTTTCCTTTACATAGTTTTAAAATTTTGAAAACACAAACACAAGCATACATGCTTTCATATACCATACACTTGCATCCATCACATCTCATCTTTTATTTGGCTTTGTGTGGTTGTGAGTAAATTTTGTTACTTTTTATTTACCTTTGAATTGTTCTTGTGTATGCCCCAGAAAACAAAACTCTTACTTTTTTATCCTGAAATTGAGAAACGTTTGAGAAAAAGTAAAAGAGAAAGAATAGCAAAAGAGAGAAGTAAGGAGTTAGTTGGAAAAGAATCAAGTGAGCAAGATAATGAGAGCAACCCTGTGGAAGGAGTGAATATGGCCAAGAACCTAGTTTTTCCCCAAAACCCTAACTTTCATATTAACTAACCTAGGAATGGTGATAATGGAGGTAATGGGAAGCATGAGAGAGTAGGTGAAAATAATGGGAATCAAAGAAGAAGGACTATTAGGGAAGCAATAACTTCTGATGTGAAT
>JAOSBN010064954.1:0-13550 GCA_027563595.1 Erythroxylum suave | reverse complement strand
CAACATAAAATATATTCTTAGAGCTTGAAAATTCACACATCCATGATTCGTGGATATAAGAAAAGATACCATAGTGTGACCACTATAGGTATAACAGTCCTAAACCAGTTTTATTCCTTAGTACACCGACGGGTTTATATGCTGAGGTCGATCTTCCAGGAACTCAGAGGTTGGCACACAGGCCCACACCAAGATTGATCCCACACGAACGTACGATGTTAAGAGCAACAGTGATGTTTATTAATCCCCCGAGAGAGGAACTCCTCAGGCACTGACACATGGTGGTTGGGTTAGCAGCAACCAGACTTCTCATCTGCTGGCAACAAATTGAGGATGGCGGTGGCGGCGGGGGCTGAGGAGTAGAGGGTAGTGGCGGTGGGGGTCGAGGAGTAGAGGGTGGGGACGCTGGGGGCTGAGAAGTAGATGGCGGTGGCGGTGGGGGCCGAGGAGTAGAGGGTGGGGACGCTGGGGGCTGAGGAGTAGATGGCGGTGGCGGTGGGGGCCGAGGAGTAGATGGCGATGGTGCTGGCCCTGGAGGCGGAGGAATAGAGGGTGGAGACGCTGGTGGCTTAGGAGTAGATGGCGGTGGCGCTGGAGGACTAGGAGTAGAGGGCGGTTGTGCTGGGCCCGGAGGACTGGAGGGTGGAAGCGTTGGGGCGTGAGGAGTAGGGGTTGGACACACTGAAACCTGAGGAATAGGGGTGTAAGTGGGTGGCAGGCTGAGAGAAGCAAGAGTGCTGTGAGTACTATCAACTTCAACGCCTACTCGAAGACAGACGCTGATAAGTAAGTTGACGAGTGGATTGCAGCCCTGAGCTCTAGTTTCAGAGACGAGTGCTCCTAGAAGCAACAACACCGCAACCAAGGGCTTCATCATCATGCTGTTGTTGTTGCTGTGTTTCTGTCAGGAATTCGTGTTTTCCTTTATTAAGATTTGGGTTGCACGAACTTGAAGCTGGAAGCCTTTTTAAATCCATCCTCGGCCGTCTTTGAAATTCAATGCTAGAGTCAATTTGATAAACATACAGTTGCATGCACGTGCATGGCCTCTGGCCCTCTGCTCTACTCAGCTACGTCTTGAGAATAGCTAATTAATTTGGCATGTTGACTTCAACATACATTCTTTTGTCTTGTGAATCAATATTGCTCAAGAAGAAAAGATGAACAATATTAATGCATATGTAAAACCATAATTCTTGTTACATTATTTTATTCTAGCTTATATAATATTTTTAATACAAGTTCTATAAAAGCTATAGTAAATATTTTTTCTTACCCATATTGAATTTATAAGAGGCGGTTGGATCATATGTGGTAATAATAATAAGAATTAGGATGAATAAATGATGAATAAGAATGGATATAACGATTATAATTACGATGGTTGGTTAGGATGAACGAAATGATTACTGTCACTACTAATAGTCATTGATTTTTTGAAAATATTGAGAAATATAATCTAATTTTAATATATTCTAATTAGTTATATTTAATATTAATATATTTTAATTAATTATATTGTTTTACTAAAAAGGATAAATTAAAATTTTGTTAAATTTTTGTTTTAAATCAAATTTAAATATATTCTCGTAAATTATATTTAACTTTAATATATTCTATTTAATTATATTTCACTAATTACATTTTTTCTCAAAATGGAAAATAGTTAAATTTTTATATCAATTTTTAATATTTTCTAATTAATTATATTTAATTTCATATATTCTAATTAATTATATTTAATTAATTTTTTTTGCTAAAAATAAAATAAAATAAAATATATATTTAAGATCAAATTTTAGTATATTCTAATTAATTATATTAATTTTAACAATTATATTTAATATATTCTAAATATAATAGAGTATTAAATATGATTAATTATTTTCCTAGAAAAAGAAGAAAATGACTTTCATTTCTCGTATATTTGGAGAGTATGAGTAATCCTCAAAACTCCTTCATGCAATGATAAAATATGACACACCAACGTTTTGCATTCTCAAACTTATTGATGTCTTCGAAACCCATGAATTAAGCGCCTCCTAAATGTATACTTTCCAAATTTAATGAACTCACCCCCGAGATTTATGCTTATTCATACCTGGACTGTAGATTAGAAATGTATTCTTCGTGGTGCCTCGTCTAAAGTCTACACATATAGCTTAGCCCACCGGATTAAATGAGCATGCTCAAAAGGTGCAATTTTTGTCAACTTTACTTCATGTCATCTTTTTATTTTTATTTGACCGGAAAAAAACAAGATTAAATAATTAATTCATATGTAAATGTTTCCTTGGGATGTTAGATTTAATGTAAAAGGCATCAACATTTTTGTAGAAATGTTATTAATATTGTATCGGTATCGATATCGAATTTAGTTCTGTTATGATATTATACCAACACTGGTTAATATCAAGTACTATTTTGGATAAATTTTAACTTATAAAATAATCTCTTAATTATTTTAAAGTTGCAAAATAGTCTGTTAGTATATTGTAATATATAATCTATAATTTTAGATAAACCTTGTCTCCAAAAAAAATATAATAATAAAATTCGAAAATAGAAGCAATATATTAATTTTATTTTTCACATATTTGACATATAAATAATAACTATAATTAATATGAAAAATATCATATAAACATATAATTAAGGACAATACAAAGTACTTAAGATGTTCCAATTTCATCATATAATAAATAATATTGCAACAAATATCAAATAAAAAACAATAAATATCTATAATTCTCTAAGTATTATAATTTACAACAAGAGTTTATACGAAAAAGACATCCAACTAGAAGTGAAACCTAAAACAAAAACAAAAACATTTACAGTTATATTTATATTATATATATGTAATTTAACATGTACATCAAATATAAGTGACATTAAAAGAATATGATAAAGAAAAACCTAGAAACTCATTCAATTGAATATTCGCTCAAATCACATTAACCTCAATTCTCATTTGGTATAAAATCCTCATTATTGAGAGGAGTCTCATCCTTACCATCATTAAAATTCATTGTGCCAAAGGACATATCAATATTTTTCCATCCAAGATTATTTTTCTAGTCACTCTTATCTTTCAAACATGATTCCTCAAAAATCTATTCTACCAAAAGATCAATATAGTCAAGGTAAATTGGATCTACAACATTACTTGTTTTGTTAAGAGTCTTAGTAAACAAATAAAATTAAATTATTAAAAGGTACAATAAATTATATTCAACTTAACAATGATAATAACATATCTTTCCCGAAGCTTTAAGTTGTCTCAAACATAAACCAAATCATTCAATCTTTTGTCTTTTTATCTATTACGCTTATTGGAATCGATGAGTTTAAATGTGTTCTAATTCTTTTCATACCTTATTACACTCACGCATTAATTTAAAATTCGAATTGCAAATCTTTGCAATTATGAAATACCAGTCTTGAATTGGTCCCACCAAGCATTAAAATGTTTCCTTGTAATGTATTTAACGTAAAAATGTTAGACATATTTGCCCCAAAGGGAAATTTTTTCATTTTCCCATAAAGTTGGACAACTATTTATTGTAATTTTGGCTTTTAAATAAATTATCAGTTAAGTTATGTAATTTGATTCAGATAAAAATAATAAAGTGACCCAATAAATAAACTAAATCAGTGGGTCAAAGTTCGGGTGAAAATGGATCACTTTTAGTGTGGGCCTGATCTATATTAGCCTTGTAATGGGGAAGCCCAATATGGAAGCTATATATAAAGATTAAGATCTCTTGTAGTTGCTCATATCAATCATAAGCATAAGGAATCTCTGACCTGTTAAAAGAGCTTATGTATTGGAAAAACTGTAGAAAGATCTAAACTTCATGTCAGGAAACACTTTTCGTAAAGGTATCGAGAGATTAGAAATCATTTGGAGCTCAGAATTGGCATCGAAAAAAGAGATGGACCTAAAATCAGGTATTCCACATTCCTCCTTTTTTAACCCTTTCATGTATGATCTTGGGAACATAATAAGATCTATACTATGTATTACATGTGGTATTAAAGCTATTACATGATCGGGTTGCTAGAAAAGAAGGATTTTCGGTTTTTCATTTCATATAGTTTTCCTTAATTTTTGATTCATTTTTCAGTTTTTTTTACGTATATAATTATGTAGAAGTGGTATACATCAGGCTAGCTATGAAAAACAAGTCAAGAATGGGCCGAACGGAGCAAAAAATCACATTTCGAGACTCCCAAAATCATCTTCAGCATTAGAGGGAGGTGCGGCGTTGGGTGCATGCTCCTGATGCCGCTATAATAGTCATGGGTAGTGGGGTACGACTGGCATGTGCGTTGCACTCGCCAACCAGATGTCGATACGTCACTTCAGCGAGCGACGAATGCTTGTCACACGTGTGACGCATGCGCGATCTGCAACCTGCGCTCCTATAAGCGTGGGATGACAGGCGCGTGTTCACACATGTCACATCCTTCCATACACGAAGAAATGTAGGATTTCAACACTTGGCAGCGCATGCATACACACGTATGCTCATGGAGGACGCGTCTTGCATACGAGCCAAATGTTTTTAGCGCGAGTCATCAGGCACACGCAGCTGACATGTGCCGCCATGTCAGCTAGCTGACGTTATGCTAATGTCAGTCATATGATCACTACTACAGCAATCCCAAAAAAACACACACAAAAATTTCAGATTTTTCGTAAGAGTGTCTGGAGGTATTTTGAGTTAGTTTTCAAATCCGAGAAATTCATAAAGTGAAAATTTCCATTTTTCTATATTTATTACATTAGTAATAAATTAAAGTTTAACTTCAGAAAAAGGATTAAGGTATTTTGAATCTGATTTCAAGTGAATTTTTATGCTTCGGACATCACACGAGGGAGATAATTCAAATTTTTGTGTCTTAGGTCTCATATTTAGTATTCGGGATTGAATGATAGTTAATCGGAAAAGGAACAAAGACATTTTGAAGCAATTTTTGAATGAATTTTCGTGCAATGAACTTACCATAAAGGAGATACATCAGATTCTTCTGTCTCGGGCGGTCAGTTCAGTGTCCAGTAATGCATGATAGTCACTCTACTCAGATTTTTCTTTTACGAATGTCTCAAATGAAGTTTTCAGAGATTGTTTACAACCTGAAGGTTTTCAGGATCCAGTTAGAACTGGCATGGTTTTCACGTTATGTAGATCAACATATGGTTTAGATCAATCTTCTCGAAAGTGATACCTTACATTTGATGAGGTTATGGCCTTTTTCAGCTTCATGAAAACTAAAGTTAAAAAGATGCTTGTACTATGAGGTCAGGGGGAGCAAAGTTATCTTCTTGTTATTGTATGTGGGCGATATATTGCTCACGTCAAATTACTTGACCATGTTGTGTAAGATTAAGTAACTTTTAGTCAAGAACTTTGACATAAAGGACCTTAGCGTAGCATCTTTCTCCTAGATATTCAGATTTATTGGAATAAATCTTAACACTCATTATACCTCTCATAGAGCGCATACATTGAGTATATGTTACAAAGGTTTAATACGGTTAACTGTAAACCTCTCATAGCACTTATCTTTCATAGTGAGAGATAATCTTTGGTACAGTATCCAAAGAATAAAGTAAAGAGAGAGGTTATAAGGAATGTTTCGTAATCTAGTATTGTTGATAGCCTAATGTATGCTCGGCTATGTACTAAACAGGACATTGCATTTACATTTTGACTCTTTAGTCAATATCTGATTAACCTAGATGTTGACCATTGAAATGCAGTTAAACAAGTGTTGAGATAATTGAATAAAATCAAGGATTATATGTTGACATATAGGAAAGTCAACAAACTAAACTTAGTAAGGAATTCAGATTCAAATTAAGCTATATGTCCAGATGATCAAAAGTTCACCTAAGATGACAGTTTAAAGTTGTAGATGCTACAATGTCATGGAAGAGTGTCATGTAAGCACAGGTGATTTCCTCGACAATACATGCAGAGTGCATGCTATGGGGTTACTTGACAGACGATTTAGCTTAGAAATTTGATTTTTTAGTTGTCTGTGGTTGATTCAGTGGCTAAACTCATTCATTTGTAATGTGATAATCAAGTTGTTGTGTTGTTTAATAACAACATTGAAAATCACAGGGTCTTAGCATTTTGAGGTTGAATATTTGACTACGAAGTAGTTGATACGAAAAGGTCACATTAAGGATTAGAGCATTTAAAGATTAAGGAACTATAACTCGATTCTTTAACTAAAAGACTTTGCCCACTTATGATTGAAATACAAGTATATATAGTATGGGTGCTTTCAAGTCCTTAGACACTGTTAGTTAGGGGATCATTTGTTAAGTTAAGAAGACTTCAGTTCTTCTATTGATTTTGATGAAAGTCAAATAATGATAATAATAATAAAAGTGTGTGAATTGTTTTTTTGAATTTGTTAAGTGTGGACATAAATGTAAGTGGTATAAATCATCAAATCAAGACGATACTTAAGTAAAAGCTGAATAAGACAAAGCATCTAAGACTAATCAAATGAAGTGATCAAGCTTAAGACACCAGACGAAGCGATCAAGTCTAAGATACCAACGAAGCATACTAAGCTAAGCAAGATGATGTAATTGAAGAATGTACTAAAACGTCAGTTAGATGGAATTGGTTACAAGACTCAAATAATAACAGACTCTAGAAGGCTTTAAAAACAGATTTCTCAAAGAAGACCGTTAGAGATTTAGGCTATAAAATATTAGTTATGGTCGTAAACTTAAAAAAATAAAAGGGAACAATTTTGAATGTACAAAAAATACTTACAGAAATTATGTGCTCAAGTGCTCACGCTGTAAAAAATATTCTATGTGAAAAGAAAGAAAGAAAGAGAGCAAAATACATTTATAACGTGAAGCTCAAACAATATCTTTTTGAGTGAAAGAAAGGCTAGAGCCTAAGAAAGCAGATAAAGAATACTTTATGAAAGTGACTTGAAGAGGCTTTGCAAGTGTAGAAATAATACTTGTGACGTTGAAGGAGATAGTGAAATCTCAGACGAACTCTGAGGACTAGACGTAGCCTAAGGTTAAGGATGAACTAGTATAAATCACGGTGTCATATTCTCTAACTCTTATCTTTTTAATTTTCTTGTTGTTAGAAGAATAGATACTAATTTTTGCTATTACATTACTCATCAAATTACGTGAATTGTTTAATCTTGTAATCATCTGAATTTTTCAAGAAAATCAAGAAGATTTTAAAGATTCATATCCTAGACGATTTAACACAATTCAACCCCCTTTATTGTGTATTTTGCATATTATATGTGATTTCTATATTAACAAGTGATTTACTTCAGTTGGTATCAGAGCAAGTTTCCAAGAAACACTTTTACAAAGTGAAGATAAAGATCCATGATTGAATCACATGTTTTTGTAGCAGAAGGTGCCTCGGTCTCAAGACCCCCTGCTTTCAATGGTGAAGATTATCATTATTGGAAGGACAGGATGCGACTCTTCATAGAATCCACACATATTGATCTTTGAGACATCATTGAAAATGTTCCATATATCTCAACAAACATTGAAGGGAAAAGTCTCTCTCGTGACCAATGGTCGGTTGATCAGAAAGGCCGCTTTTAATTAAACTCAAAGGACAAGTTCTTTTTAAGTTGTGCTCTAACCAGAAGTAAATATGATAAGGTTCATGTATGCGAATCTGAAAAGGAAATGTGGGACACATTAGCCATTGCACATGATGGCATAAACCAGGTGAAAGGATCCAAGATTGGTATTCTTGTTCATCAATATGAACTGTTCAAGATGAAAGACGATGAGTTTATTGATCAGATGTTTGGACGATTTCAAACAATTATTAATGGAGTTAAAGCTCTGGGGAGAATCTACCATAGTCAAGATAATGTAAGAAAGATTCTCAGAAGTCTTCCAAAAAGATGGAGACCCAAAGTAACAATGATACAAAAGGCCAAGGATTTAAGCAAGCTAAAGCTAGACTAGTTACTTAGTTCATTGAAAATACATGAAGTAGAGCTTGATGCAGAAGATAAACCCATAAGGGATAAATCTATTGCATTGAAGGCTGGTTAAAAGAATCAGAAGATGCAGAAAAATATAAGCACATCTTCAAAAGCATTAATGATTGAACAAATAAAAAATGATGATGCTAGTCAATCTTATCAAGATTCAAGTGAAGACAAAGATGTGCTATCCTTCATTTCAAGAAAGATTAGAAGGATATGGAAAAAGAAATCAAGGGAAATAAAGACTTCTCTTTCAAAAAGAATAGCAAAGACGATTCAAAGAATGAGAAAAGTTCTATCTTCTGCTATGAGTATAATAAACCAGGACATTACAAGTCTGAATGTCCGTTGCTCAAAAGAAAACAAAAAGAGCATGATGACAACATGGGAAGATCAGGATTTATCTAAATCTGAATCTGACTCGAAAACATCAGAACAAGAAAATATGTGCTTGGTAGCTGAAGGAGAAAGTGATGATAAGGTAATTTCTGACTTTGATGATCTTCAGCACGCCTATTTAGAATTTTTAGAAGATTCACATGTTATCTTAAAACAATATAGGTTATTGAAAAAGAAATTTGTTGAAAATTTAAAGAACACAAAACTCTTAGAAGAAGAAAACATCTGCCTTAAGAAATAAATAGACAATATGAAAAAGAAAGTAACTATAGATAAATTTGAGGAAATTAATCAATCAAAACAAAGGATTAATAGTCTTTCAGCAAATTTCTCAAAATTTACAGAAAGTATAAAAAGGGTGAATGACATGATTGGAAGTTATAGACATCCAAATGATAAACGCGGTTTAGGCTTTAATAATAGATATACTATTCATAATAGTAATGTTGTTTATAATAGGAATTATGTTCCTAATAGAAAGAAAAAGAAACAATACTCTTATTATTCAAAGAAAAATTACAAGATTAACCCCAAAGGGCCTAAGAAAATATGGGTACCTAAAAAGGATATAATATATGTAGATCTCCTTACTTGGAAGAAGCAACCACCACCAATGGTATTTGGATAGTGGCCGCTCATGACATATGGTGGGCAGAGGTCTATGTTCCTAGACCTCCAATATAAGTAAGGAGGATTAGTAACTTTTGGAGATAACAAGTAGGGCAAAATAATTGAGATCGGTAAAATTGGTAAAGATTATCTTTCGTTTATTGATAATGTTCTACTAGTTGATGGTTTAAAGCCTAATCTAATCAGTATAAGTCAATTATGTGATTCTGGATTTGAAGTATCCTTTAATCAAAATTCTTGTATAGTCAAAAACAAGGACGGTTCCATATTCTTTTATGCCAAAAGATGAAATAATCTTTATAAAATTAACTTAGACGATTTGAAATGTCAAAATATTTCATGTTTTAGATCAAAAGATGATGAAAAACTGATTTGGCACAAAAAGCTAGGTCATGTTAGCTTTAAACATATTTCCAAATTAGTTAGACATGATTTGGTAAGACGTTTACCAAAGATGAGTTTTAACAAATATTTCTTTTGTGAAAGTTGTCAAAAAGAAAAACAAGTTAAACATCTTTTTCATTTGAGAATATTGTAACTTCATCTAGACCTCTAGAGCTATTACATATAGATTTAATTGGTCCAACGAAAACAACAAGTCTTGGTGGAAAGAGGTATGATCTCGTAATTATTGATGACTTTACTAGATTTTGTTGGATATTGCTTTTATCACATAAAGACGAATCTCTTAAATGTTTTTAAAGTTTTATCCAAAAAGTTACAAAATGAAAAAGGAATTTCTATTGCTGGAATTAGGAGTGATCATGGTGGAGAATTTGAAAATGAAAAATTCAAAATGTTTTGTGAAGAGAATGGAATTTTCCATAATTTCTCTGCTCCTAGAACTCCTCAACAAAATGGAGTTGTAGAGAGAAAGAATAGGTATAATCAAAATAATGTAGATAAAGCTTGTTATATTAAAAATAGAGTATTTTTATGTCCTATTTTAAATAAAACCCCATATGAATTATGGAAGGGAAAAAAACCAAATATTTCTTACTTTTATCCTTTTGGTTGCAAATGCAATATTTTGAATACAAAAGAAAATTTGGATAAATTTGATTATAAGATCAATTCAGGAAATTTTCTAGGTTATTCAATTACTTCTAAAGCTTATAGAGTTTATAATCTTGTTTCTAAATTTATTCAAGAATCTATAAATGTAAAATTTAATGATGATTCTCATCTTGATAAAAGAGATGATTCTAATGATGAAACTCTATCTGCTCCCTTAATTAATAACCTAGACGATTCACCACCAAACGATCCATCTAATAAAGTAATAGATAATTCTAAAAATATTAGCTTAAGAAAAGAATGGAAATATAAATCTTCTCGCCCAGAAAACTTGATTATAGGAGAAACATGAAAAGGAGTGAGAACTAGATCTAAGTTTAGAAGAGAGGCCAATGTAGCCTTTGTCTCCTAATTAGAACCTAAGAAAATTGATGAATATTTTTAAGACGAAGCTTGGATTTTAACTATGCAAAAGGAGTTAAATCAATTTACAAGGAATAAAGTCTGGTCTCTAATCCCTAAACCATCCAAAACTCAATTTACAAGGAATAAAGTCTGGTCTTTAATCCCTAAACCATTCAATAAATCTATTATAGGAACTAGATTGGTATTCAAAAATAAACTAGACAAATCTGGAAAAGTAACCTGTAACAAAGCTAGATTAGTAGCTCAAGGTTATAATCAATAAGAAGGAATAGACTATAATGAAACATATGCTCCTGTAGCCAGACTAGAAGCTATTATGATATTGCTTTCATATGTTGTTGTCATAATATAAAACTGTTTCAAATGGACGTTAAAAGTGTATTTTTGAATGGTTTTATAGACGAAGAAGTTTATGTAAAAATACCCCCAGGTTTTGAGGACATTGTTAAACCAGATTATGTGTATAAACTTCATAAAGCTTTGTATAGATTAAAACAAGCACCTCATGCATGGTATAATTGTTATTTGACATCAAGCAGATAAAACATTAATATTTAAATGATTTTATTGTTGTACAAATATATGAAGACGATATCATCTTTGGTACAACTTCTAAAAAATTAAGTTCAAAGTTTGAAATTCTTATGAAAAGTGAATTTGAAATGAGTATGATGGGTGAATTAAAGTTCTTTATTGGTTTACAAATTAAACAAATTGAAGAAAAGATTTTTATTCATCAACAAAAGTATATCAAAGAACTTTTAGTCAAATATAAAATGGAAAATGTTAAACCAATGTCAACTCCTATACATGCTTCAATCGTCTTAACTAAAGATGAAGTTGGTAAGAAGATTGATCAAACTCTTTTTAGAGGAATTATTGGTTCTTTGCTTTACCTAACTGCGAGCAGACCTGATATAATATTTAGTATTTGTTTGTGTGCAAGATTTCAAGCAAATCTTAGAGAATCTCATTATATTTTTTTAAAAAGAATATTGAGATACTTGGCAGGTTCTACTGATCTTTGCTTAATGTATAAGAATGGTAAAGATTTCAAGTTAATTAGTTATTGTGATGTTGATTATGCTAAAGATAGGATTGAAAGAAAGAGTACAAATGGAAGTTATCACTTTCTTGGTCATAGTCTAATTTCTTGGTCAAGCAAGAGGCAAGGTTCAATTGATCTATCTACTACAGAAGCTGAATACATGTTAGCTGCAAGTTGTTGTTCACTGATATTATGGATAAAGTATCAATTAGAGGATTATTCTATTCAAGAAGATTAGATTCCAATCCTCTGTGATAACACAAGTGCTATCAATCTCTCAAAGAATCCAATACAACACTCAAGGGCAAAGCATATTCACTACAAGAAAAACATAGAATAGTGGCAGAATATTTTTTACGGACATTGTTCAGACGCTATTTCCCGACGGAATAAAACGTTCCGTCGGAAAATGTGTTAGCATTAGCGACGAACATATTGTTCCGTCGGGAAACATGAAAGGAACAATTTCGCACAATAACTCCGATGAAATATAGCGACGATAAAGTTGTCGGCGTCGAAAAAAATGCACGAAAATTTTGAACAATTTCTTCGCTTCGGACATATACTGACGGCAAACCTTCCATCGATATATATGCCGATGGCACGTTGAATACTGTCGGGACATGCAACCAAGAAGGACGAATATTACCAACGGACAAGTTGTTCTATCGTTGACATCTAAAAAACCTTATTTATCGACGAGCAACTAATTCCGTCGGTGACTCAGGCTTTAAGTCACTGACGGAAAAGGACTTTGCATCGGTAAATATGATACAAAATGCCCTATATTACCGACGGAGGTGATGTTCCGTCGGTGATTTCGTAAAAGATAACTGAATCACCGATGGTTTATTCATTCTGTCAGTAACAGTTGGCCTTAACGACCTTCGATCCTTCGAGAATATCCTACTTTATTGACGGAATTATTTTTCTATCGGTATTTGAGTTACTCTCGCCCAAATATGCCACTCGTTTACCGATGGAATGGTGTTGTCCGTCGGTAACTGTCGGCAGCACCGTCGTTCAGGAATCCTAGATTACCGACAGAACGCATATTTTGTTGATAATCCGGCACCTTTAACTCAGGCAAGGTTCAATTGGTCTATCTACTACAAAAGCTGAATACATGTTAGTTGCAAGTTGTTGTTCACTGATATTATGGATAAAGTATCAGTTAGAGGATTATTCTATCCAAGTAGATTAGATTCTAATCCTCTGTGATAACACAAGTGCTATCAATCTCTCAAAGAATCCAATACAACACTCAAGGGCAAAGCATATTCACTACAAGAAAAACATAGAATAGTGGCAGAATATTTTTTACGGACATTGTTCAGACGCTATTTCCCGACGGAATAAAACGTTCCGTCGGAAAATGTGTTAGCATTAGCGACAAACATACTGTTCCGTCGGGAAACATGAAAGGAACAATTTCGCGCAATATCCCCGACAAAATATGGCGACGATAAAGCTGTCGGCGTTGGAAAAAATGCACGAAAATTTCGCTCAATTTTTTCGCTTCGGACATATACTGACGGCAAACCTTCCGTCGATATATATGCCGATGGCACATTGAATACTGTCAGGACATGCAACCAAGAAGGATGAATATTACAAACGAAGAAGTTGTTCCATCGTTGACATCTAAAAAACCTTATTTATCGACGGACAGCTAATTCCGTCGGTGACTCAGGCTTTAAGTCACTGACGAAAAAGGACTTTGCGTCGGTAAATATGATACAAAATGCCCTAGATTACTGACGGAGGTGATGTTTCGTTGATGATTTCATAAAAGATAACTGAATCACCAACGATATATTCATTCTGTCAGTAACAGATGGCCTCAACGACCTTCGATCCTTCGAGAATATCCTACTTTACTGAGGGAATTATTTTTCCGTCGGTATTCGAGAATATCCTACTTTACCTAGAAAACCAATTACTTTGGTTCCCCGGCAACGGCGCCAATTTGATCGCGGCTTATCTATCAATCCTAAGATTGATTCTT
>JAOSBN010064934.1:0-13552 GCA_027563595.1 Erythroxylum suave | reverse complement strand
CCCCACTTTAGAAAATGATGGTAGCAATTTTAAGAAGGATGATTTTTCACAATCAGCTTTAGAGAAGTGAAGACAGCAACAATCTTTAGAAAAGAGGACTAGATAATCAGCTGGAGAATAGAGGGGACGAAGGCAGTAGCTCTTGGAGGGAGGATTTTTCACGATTTTTACAATCAGCTTTAGAGTAGAGAAATAGGGTAGTAACTTTTGTGGATGGGAGAAAAAGACAATGACACTTCTCCAACAACATTGTCTTTTAATATTGCTATGCATGGCTAACCTTTTATTCTAGACAAGGTATCCAACGTTTGATATATGTAATTCGTGAGACTTTTTTGATTTAATTGCTTTTGTTTATCTCTTATGTTTGTTTGATCTCCGCGCTTTAATCGATTTATTATTGTCGATTTTGTTGATTAATGAGGCCTATTAATTAATTGACTTAGTAATAAATTGCCGAATAGATTAGTTAATCCATGATTGCTGTCCATCAAAGTGGCGAATTATTTTCAATTAAGAAATTAATGAGATTAAATAATTTAGTCTAAATAGATTGCAACTTTTCCAATTATGTTGACTAAGACAAAGGTCCATTAGAGCCTACTGCTACCATAGATTATATTCTGCGGAGCTTTACTCGAGAATAGTCTAATTGGTTAAGGTAATAATCTGCGGAGCTTTACTCGAGGTTATCAAATAACTATTAATGGATTGGTTGATATTTGTTGTTCACTGTCTGCTATAACTTTGTCCATAAGAGTGAACGAAATTTATATTTTTGAGTCTGTGATTGAATTACAATATCGAACAGAGGAGTACCTTGGCTAGGCTTTTCTTTATATTGTTTTCAATCTTTATTTTTAATTTCCTTCTGCGTGATTTTGTGTTCTAAAATTAATCATTCCTAAATCAATTTTTTTATTTTTATTATTTTCACACAAATAAACAATTGCTGCATTGGTCTCTGTGGTTCGACCTTATTCACTACTTTACTTGTTTAAGTGTTCTAGAGTAGGAATTTATTTTTGTTAGTTTGACATGCCATCATTTACATTGAATAGTGGAGGCAATTTCATAAGCCGGAGGTTCAAAAGAAGGTCTCTAACGTACCTAGTAAACCATAAAATCAAACACTGCTGTTATATTTGAGAAGTCACAAAATCAAAATGTGATGTTTATTATATATAAGAAACATTAAGTTTAAGTAGGCATGTATTGAGCTTCACCATGTAAAATTAGGAAGGAAAAAAACACATACAGATATGGTATGTGTAGATAAAATAAGCAATGTAGATAAAATAAGCAATGTAAGGGAACAATCCATTAGTATGGTATGTGTAGATGAAATAAGCAATGTAATTTTAGTTAACAAGAAATAGAGAATGGTGATTAGAACCAATCATTAATTCACTTAGTTGTCAAAAATAATTTGACGTCATGGAAATAGAATTTGTCCTATCCCATCAACTATCCAACCACTGAATAAAGATCCAATAAGGGCACCACCAAGACATGTATTGACCATAAGGCCTACATCTGACATGAACAATGAACAGGGTTTATGAATGTTGAAACACATAAAAAGTTTCTTCAGTCATTATTAGGAAGACAAACTACCAACAAATAGCAAAATCCAAAACCTTCTTGGCTATTAAAGAAAATTGAAAAATAATCATCAAACTACAATGTAAGAGAGTCCAACTTCACATCTTAAGCCTTAACTCTTGAAGTGCTTCAGAATAGCAAATAATACAAATTTTACCCTCATCAAATGCAAACCGAAGTGTCTTGACCCAAAATAAAAGAAGAAGAGCAAAGAGCATATTTTGCTTAAGCAAATGGTTGAATTACATAACTGGTTGAAAAAGTAAATATTTCAGAACCGTTAATAAGGAAATCTATTTATTTTTTAGGCTCTATGGAAATGAGATAAGTGGGAGTATGATGTGACCAGAAAATAACATATAACAGTCTTGGTCGCAAAAAATGTTAATAATGAGGTTGTTCTAATATTCCCTTATGTTGTAATTAAATTGTCGATAAAAAAATCACTTAAACATACTGAGTACAAAACAGGAACGTTAACAAATTACCAAGGTACAAACGTCTTCAAGTTTAAGATACTACCAAGGTACAGAGGATGACGGTGGAATAATAATGTGAAACTGCTAAGATATGAAATTTACCTTATAGATTTTGTGCAGAAATTATAGTGAGCTCCCTTCTTCCTCTTACAATTTTAGGACCCTTAACAATTCTTCTTTGTCTGGGGCATACCAATTGATTAGTTACAATGACAAGAAGTTATTTGTATTAATTAGAAAAGCATGGAGTAAGAAAAGATTTTTACCTTACCAAGTGTGAATCGAGTTACACTCTCTACTACACAAGCATATGAACCATCAGTTTGTTTAAGCATAACTTGCCAAGGTCCTGCAAAATGTCAGCATATGACAATTTGTAAGATACTCACTAATTAGGGTTAAAATCCGTATATATTGACGAGGAATGGAATTATAAACCATAAAAATGTGGAATGCCACAATTCCAGCAAACCGAAAATAAAATATTTCTTGGACATTTAAATGAGCAATTTGGTGTTCTTTGGACTAAAACTTGCCAACCCGGAAACATATTATGACCATGACTTTTTTGAACAGAATCTCGGTTTTTCTTTAAAAATACAGACCACATCTACTGCATGTGGCCAAATAATAAGTTCAAGAATTTAGATGAGGTAACCGATAATTTTGGAGGATGACTCCAATTTACTGAAAAGGCAATGTTTCGATCAATATATATATTAATTCATCATATCTAAGCCCCTTAAAAGTAGTAATCTAAAAAAAATCAATTAAGTTGGTCTCACACAATAGCTTAAGTTATTGTGATGAAATAGTCACTGAACATAGTATCAGAGCCTTTATGACTAAACGATCTTGAGTTTGAATCCTACCACTCACTTATTTATCATCTAATTAAATTAAGCACAAGGTAGAATAGGGCTGTGCAAGTTTCAAGCCCAAAGGGCTTTCACTTGAGGGGGTGTGCTAGTGAATATATAAAATCAATTAAGTTGACCTCACACAGCAACTTAAGCTATTGTAGTGAAATGATCGCTTAACAGTTTCGATCAGTATATCTATTAATTCATCATATCTAAGAGCCCCTTAAAAGTAATAATTTGAAAAAAAATGTTATTAAATCCATATCCCTTGAATTGCTATCAAATATTGGCCAATGTTAATTCTTCTGATATTTGCTCTATTTTGATGACATCAACTAAAACAGTTAAATATATGTTAAGGTCTCACAATAGCAGACAAAATCTAAGCCTAAAAAAATGAAAAAGAAAATAAACAAGACAAGGAGGATTTGAGTATAATAACATAAAGTGCTACTGGTATAGTCTAACCTTGTTAAAAATGAAAAGTTAATTCAAGTTTGAGTTAAAAATAATGTAAAAAAGTTTTAAGTAAACTGGGAAAGGAGACCTTTGAGTACTGGTGATTGTTGTCACCTGCAACCAAATATAAAAAAAAAACTTTCTACAACACAAATTAATATAGTAGTGGAAAGTAGGGATCGTTCCTAGGAGGAATTTAGACGTTAGTAGTTACGCAATAAAAAGGGGGGTTATAATTGTAAATTGAACAAAATTTAATTGGAATATGAAATTGAAAAAAATAACTAATGACAAAATAATGAGAATTTAACAATCAATAAAAACAAATCTTGGTTTCCGGTCTCCTTCATTATTGAACTTGTGTTGATCATCGATACTAAAAATAACCAATTTATTAGTTAAGCATTCGTAGTGGTAAATTTCTTTTACCTATTTTCTCTTATGTTTAGTTCACTAAAACATGTATTTGAATTAACCCTTATTAATCAATAACCAGGATACGATATCAGATTTAATTAATTAATAGCTTTATGTATCAAGAAAATCGACGAGCTGGACAATATACATACTATGTATATTTAGCCTAGACAATTATTTTTCCAAAAATTATGTCCCTAACGTAATAGACAAAAGTCCTAGTCACTACTTTTGATTAAAAGAATTAAACGTCAACCTGTTTAATCTAGCAATTGATTGAATAAAATCATAAACTAATTGCGTACCCAGTTGTAAATTCAAACAATCAAATAATGACCTAGAAAAATAATTAATACTTGACTAATAAATCAATTGAAATAAAGAACAAAAGTCTCATAACATTCAGAGTTTAATAACTAGGATTCCGAAAACTAAGAAATAAAAGTTTAGTTACCCAACATTACAAATTTTCCAAACTATTTCGACTGTCACTGGCGTTGGGACTGTCACGGATGTTGTTTTTCTGATCTGCCGCCAGCGGTCTTCTCTTCCATTGTTGTGCCACTCTAGCTTTCTCTTACAAGCCACCCCACCTACTCCTTCTTTATTTTCTACTCTAATCGCAAGCCTTCCAGCCGCCTCTCTTCTGCCGCCTTACTGTTGCTTAATGTGATGAATAAATTACGGAGTTTCTGGTCCAAGCCTCCTATTCACGCTTCTTTTTTGCCGCCCCTCATTGTTGCTTGATGTGACGAATAAAGCTTGGGATTTTTGGTCCAACCCACTATTCACTTAAAGCACTACAAATCTCACTCCCTCTCTACGCTGTCGTTTGTTGTTAGATATACGTCTACGTTAAACGTCCTAGCAGCTACTGTTTTGGTTGTGGTGTGTTATGGCTATGCTGCATCGTTTTTGGCTGGTGCAGGAAATAATTAACATGAATGCTATTAGCAACAAGGGACCTGCTGGCAGTGCAAAGGCGTCGTTTTCTCCTGGTTTATACTACCGTTTTGCTTCTCTTTAGTCCGTATGTGCAGTGTTTTGGCCTTGGAAGATGTTCCTAATATGCATTGCTTTTTGGTCTAGTTTGTTCACCACTTAATTTACTGCACGAGGCCATGTCTAGTTAAGTTCAACGCCTGGTTCAGCTCTTTTTGTCCCAAACTATTTGCAGTTCTTTTTATTGAGTTCCAAAATATACCTTAACATAAAACAAGATTAATTTCCATTAAGTATAACTTCAAACCTTAAGAACAAAGAAAATTAACACACAAAAAGATAAGAAAATAAAGACAATAACAAACTCCCTAACACTTAACCTTTTGCTTGCCCTCGAGCAAAGTAAACATGACCATGAAATTTTATCAATTAAATTTTCAAAGAAACCAAGCATATACAATCATTCAAACTTTGGCCAATCGAATGTCAAGCTACTACACACATCATAATTAGTTTTCATCAGTGCACATAAACAAACTCAACCTATGAAACTATCATTCAAAGATAAACATAAACTCACAATGGATTTTCCTCACAGAATTCACTCATTTCACTCAAGTATTTATAGTTTATGTTTCGATCAAAACTCCCTATAGGAAATCACACTACTATAGGCTTGCAAATACACCAATTTTCTTCTACAGTGATTACATGCTAAAATAGATCAAAAGGGCCTTATTTGAGGTTGTAATAGGGCTAAGGTTAAGGTAAGTTAAAAGGATTTTGAGGGGTTCTTCGCAAGTAGTCATAAAGCACTAAAAATACAAAGGGATAACAAAATGTATTTATGAGAATTGTATGTAAACAACCAACTACTCAAAATTTATATTCGCTACTATACTTGATACTTTTCTTTTTCTTTTTCTTTTTTTCTTTTTTTTTTTGAATACTAAGGAAACAATAAATAATACTGCAACTAAATACAATGTGCTCTATGAGTAAAAGTATCAGTAAACTCATCTCAGAGAAAATATAGCCAAAAGTCCCAAAATTAATTAACTTAGTACTTTATTAAACTTGTAAATAGGTAAGGCTAATGGGGTTTGATGTTTTAAAATGAGGAGTTTTCTTTACGAAACAAAAGGGGTAAAGGCTCAAAGGGGTTTACAAGGGTAAATAAGATAGGTGGGTCATTTAAGTCAAGGGTTAAAAGAAAAAGTGCCTTAATCATTTCTATCTAGCATGCATCTAATAGATTCAAATCAGTTCAAAGCAAGTTTTGAAGGTAATCACCTAAGGAAGCATCACACAAATGAAATGACTTTTGAATGAAGTCATATAGGCTCAATTGAAAATCCATTATGCTTCTATACATTACCTAATCACTCAAGCATCAATTTTTTAGTAAACTTAAGTAACCGACTACTTTAATTAATCAGTATGATTCCCCTTCTATTCAATTGGCCTATTTTGAATTCAAGCATGCAATTCAGTCTCATTCCAACTATTAAGATAGAATTTCATGGTTTAACACACATCACATGCAATTTAAAAGACAAAAAAAATCAAAATCAAAATGAATAAAGAAACAGTAAATTTAAAACACACAGTCACACAAACATTCAATGTTTTCCCCTACACTTAAGCCACATTGTCCACAATGTACACGTAAAAAGAAAAATACAAGAAAACAAAGAAAATAAAGGTTAAAGAAGCTTCTCTATTAATGCATCAAGGTGTTACTCAGAGTAAATTGGCTTAGCTAGTTCAATTTCTTCCACAGTTTCAACCTATAAATTCTCATAATATTGTTTCAATTGGTGTCCATTAACTTTAAACACTTTAAAAGTGTCTAAACTCTAAATTTCAACTGCACCATGTGAGAAAATATTAGTAACAACTAATGGACCTATCAAACGAGATCATAATTTACCAAGAAAGAGCTTTAATTTAGAGTGATAAAGAAGGACCTTTTGACCTATGGAAAATTCTTTTCTAATTAAGATTTTGTCGTGAAAGGCCTTAGTCTTTTCTTTATAGATTTTAGCACTCTTATAAGCTTCATTATGTATCTCTTCCAACTCTTGCAATTGTAATTTTCGATTAATTCCGACCTTAGTTAAATCCAATTGCATTGTTTGACATCCCAGTAAGCTTTATGTTCCAAATACTAACCTGTATGACGACATACCAATAGGAGTTTTGTATGCTATCCTGTATACCTATAGCGCATTGTCTAAACGCAAACTCCAATCCTTCCTGTTAGGATTAACCACTTTCTCCAAAATTGATTTGATTTCTCTGTTAGAAACTTCGACTTGTCCACTTGTCCGGGGGTGGTATGCTATTAAAGTTCGGTGTATAACACCATATTTCTTCAGTAAAATCTTAACAATTCGGTTACAAAAATGAGTCCAGCAGTCACTGATTATTGCTCTAGGCACTCCAAACCTGACAAAAATATGAGACTTAACAGAATCAACAATGAATTTAGCATTATCAGTATGAGTAGCCTTAGCTTTAACCCATTTTGAAACATAATCCACAGCAACCAGAATACATGTCTTACCGAAAGATGAAGAAAAAGGGCCCATAAAATCAATTCCCCATACATAAAAAATCTCACATACCAGGATATTCATGAGCAACATTTGGTCTTTTGGTCCTAAACCACCCGTTCTTTGACATCGATCACAAGACTTGCAAAATATATAAGCATCATAAAATAGTTTAGGATAAAACAAACCATAATCAAACACCTTACAAGCTTTCCTTCTAGGACTAAAGTGTCCACCACATGCAAAAGAATGGCAAAAATTCAATATACAAGGGATTTCATCATCAGATACACATCGCTTAATAATTTGGTCAGAACAATATTTCCATAGATGTGGCTCATCCCATACATAATATTTAGCCTCTCTTTTGATTTTATCTTTTTCAGCTTGTGATAAAGTACTAGGTAAAGGCTTGGTAATCAAAAAATTAACTATGTCAGCATACCAAGGTGTTACCTGTTGTGTAGAGAATAAACGTTCATCTAGAAATTCATCTTTCAAGTTGTCTGAAGTTGTGTCTAGACGAATACTACTAAGGTGATCTATAACCAGATTTTCAATTCCCTTTTTGTCTCATATCTCCACATCAAATTCTTGTAGTAGTAGAATCCAACGAATGAGATGTGGCTTTGCTTCCTTTTTGGACAACAAATACTTCAACGTAGCATGATTTAAATAAACTATGACAAGTGTGCCCAATAGGTATGAACGAAACTTCTCTAGCCCAAAAACAACTACCAATAATTCTTTTTCTATTGTTGAATAGTTTTTATGGGTGTCGTTTAGCATCATCGAAGCATAGTAAATCACATGCGACACTCTGTTCATCCTTTGTTGGAGCAGAGATTAACTTCTCTTTTAATTCATCGAATGCTTTCTTACATGCTTCGTCAAACTTGAACTCCACATCTTTTTGAAGTAACTTGCATAAAGGTTGAGTAGTCTTCGAAAAGTCTTTGATAAAACGTTGATAGAAAGTTGCTTGTCCAAGAAAAGAACGAACTTCTCGTACACTTACAAGGTAAGGAAGAGATTTAATGATTTCTATCTTAGCTTTATCAACCTCAATTCCCTTAAAAGACATTACATAGCCTAAGATTATCCCTTGATCAACCATAAAATGACATTTTTCATAATTCAAAATCAAGTTATTTTCAATGCAAAGTTTCAAAAAATTTTCAAGGTTAATCAAGCAAGTATCAAAAGACTCACCATAAACTGTAAAGTCGTCCATAAAAACTTCAATACAATCATCCACATAATCAGAGAAAATACTTACCAGACACCTTTGGAACATCGCAGGTGCATTACATAGTCCAAAAGACATTCTTCGATACACAAAGGTGCCAAAAGGACATGTGAAATTCGTTTTGTCTTGGTCCTCTGGTACAACAAAAATTTGGTGATAACTTGAATAACCATCTAGACAACAATAATGAGTTTTGCCTGCAAGTTTTTCAAGCATCTGGTCAATAAAAGGAAGTGGAAAATGATCTTTACGAGTAACAGAATCTAACTTCCTGTAATCTATACAAACCCTCCTCCCATTTTGCACACGAGTGGGCACCAATCACCTGAAGTGTTCTCTACTACGGTTACTCCAGTTTTCTTAGGAACCACTTATACTGGACTGACCCATTTACTGTCTGAAATTGTTAAATTATTCTAGCATCGAGGAGCTTCAGAAATCTCCTTCTTGAGTACCTCCATCATTGGTGGGTTCAATCTTCGTTGAGGCTGTCTTGTTTCCTTAGCTCCATCTTCCAATAGAATTCGGTGCATACAAATTGATGGGCTAATCCCTTTCAAATCAGCCACAGTCCATCCAAAAACATCTTTGTAGTTTTTCAACATACCCAATAATTGTGTTTTCTGCTCGAAATAATAACAGGAAGAGTTTCATGGTCACCTAAATACACATATTTCAAGTTACCTAGAAAAGCATTCAACTCCAATTTTGGTGGCTGTATAAGAGATGGCAACAACTTCAAATTATTTCTAGTTAGCTCCAGAAAATGTACCTGTTCCTCCAATTATTTGTTCTGCTCTAAAATCTGGATAGTGGTATCCAGCTCCTCAGGAATGGCAAGATAATTGACTAGTATTTTTCCTTCCTAAAATTCCAATCTATTTTCCAATGCAGCCCATAATTTATCTGGTCCATCTGAACGGATTGTTTCCTGCACTAAAGTATCAAGAAAACTCACAGAAACCAAAGATTGATCATCATTAGGAAATTTCATAGCATCATAATATTAAACTTAATCACATCACCATCAAACTCCATAGTTAAAGACCCATCATAGACATTAATTTTTGTTCTAGAAGTTTTCAAAAATGGTCTTCCCAATAAAATTGGGACTAAAGTGGATAAATCTTCATTACCCATCTGTAAGACATAAAAATCAGTAGGAAAAATCATATTATCAACTTGAACTAGGACATCCTCAAAAACACCCTTTGGATAGGCATTAGATTGATCAACAAGTTGGATTATGACATCGGTTTCTTTCATAGGCCCCATATTCAAAGATTCATAAATAGATTGAGGCACAACATTAATCGACGCACCTAAATCCAACAATGCTTTCTCAATTTTCAGATTACCTATTTTACAAGGGATTGTAAACATACATAGATCTAGACACCTACGAGGTAACTTCTTTTGAAGCACAGTAGAAACATTCTCACTCAATTGTACCTTTTCATTGCCACTTAGCTTTCTCTTTGAGGTACAGAGTTCCTTAAGAAATTTAGCATAACGAGGAATTTGTTTAATAGCATCAAACAAAGGAATATTTACCTGTACCTTGCGAAAAGTTTCTAGAATTTCTTTCTGTTGCTCTTCCTCCTTCTGCTTGGCAAAACGACTAGGAAAAGGAGGTTGTACACTGAACTTAGGCATGACAATGCATGAATCACCCTCCTTTTTCTCTTGTGATTTCTTTGGAACTTCTTTCTCTACTTCTTCTTCAACCTCTCGCTTAGAAACCTTTGGGTTAGGTTCCTTTAACTCTTTACCACTTCGAAGTGTGATAGCACAAACACTCTTCTTTGGATTCACCTCAGGTTGAGAAGGGAACTTTCCTGACTTTTGTGTCTCCAACCTATTGATGGCAATTGCCATTTGGCTCATTTGAGTCTTAAGATTATGTATACTGGCTTGCATTTCTTGCTGAGATTTCATGGTATTCTATTGAAAGTTCACCTTATTCGTGGCCAATGTCTGGATTATCCTCCAAAGAATTATTTTCACCAAAACTTTGTCTCATTTGCCGTCGCTGTCTAGGCACATAAGGCTATTTATATGGCTGAAAATTAGAACTTACTTATTGTCCCTGATTGTTGCCATAATAGAGGTTTGGATGACCTCGCCAACCCGGATTATATGTGGTTGAAAATGGGTGATACTTCCTTTGAGGTTGTCCCAAATAACCGCCCTTACCTTAGCTTCTTCAACTTGGTCTTCTTATAAAGCGGGACACATATCTGTGGGATGGCTGACCATAGAACAAATACCACAAGTCTTAACTTCCTCTTTCCTTGATACCGCAAGTTGACGCGCCAAAGAAGTCAAATCATCTAATCTTCTTTCCAATGACGAAACTCCCATCTCATTAGCATGTCTTGAACCATAATCATTCCGAGCTCCAAATTGTTGAGAGTTAGAAGCCATAGTTGAGATCAAATCCCATGGAGCTGCTGGTGTTTTATCAACCATTGCTCCTCCACTTACAGCATCTCTCATATCCACTTGCAGCATCTATCATACTCCTCTCAGTCGACCTTCATAAAAGTATTGAATCAACAGTTGCTTGCTAATTTGATGATGGGGGCAGCTTGCACACAACTTCTTAAATCTCTCCCAATATTCAAATAATGACTCCTTGGTGTTTTGTCGAATGCCACAAATTTCTTTTTTGATATTGGCGGCCCTGGCAGCTAGGAAAAACTCCTTTAGAAATAACCTCTTCATCTCTACCCATGTTCTAATACTTCCAGCAGGTAAACAATATAGCCAATCTTGGGCATCGTCCTTCAAAGAAAAGGGAAAAGCCCTCAACTTTATCTGCTCTTCAGTGACATTAGTAGGCTTCATCCCCATACAAACAACATCAAACTCCTTCAAGTGCTTATAAGGATCGCCTCCTAGTGTGCCTTAGAAAGTGGGTAACAAGTGAATTAGTCTCGAATTCAACTCAAAAGTGTTATTATCACCGAAACTTGGAAAATTAATACAGTGGGGTTGTCGGTCCTCAGTTGGAGTAGCCAGTTGGCATAAAGTGCAATTTGTATCCATGTTCCTTTCCCTCTGTCGTTCTTCTCTCAGTACTTATTGTCTTTCTTTCGTCTACTTTCTTAATGCCTTTGCTGTTTTCTCAATTTCAGAATTGTACTGCAAATTTTCAGATTGATTCAAATGTGTAACATACATAAACTGTCAAAAGTTCCCTGGCAACGGCGCCAAAATTTGGTAACTACTGACACCTACAACCAAATATAAAAAGAAACTAACTTCTTACAACATAAATTAATGTAGTAGTGGAAAGTAAGGAATGTTCCTACGAGGAATTCAGACGTTAGTAGTTACGGAATAAAAAGCGGGGCTATAATTGTAAATTGAACAAAATTTAATTGGCATATGAAATTGAAAAAAATAACTAATGACAAATTAATGAGAATTTAACAATCAATAGAAACAAATCTTGGTTTCTGGTCTCCTTCATTATTGAACTTGCGTCAATCATCAACACTAAAAATAACCAATTTATTAGTTAAGCATTCGTAGTGATAAATTTCTTTACCTATTTTCTCTTATGTTTAATTAACCAAAACATGTATTTGAAATAACCATTATTAATTAATAACCTGGATACGATCTCAGATTTAATTAATTAATAGCTTTACGAATCAAGAAAATCGACGAACTAGACATCATACATACGATGTATATTTAGCCTAGACAATTATTTTTCCTAAAATTATGTCCCTAACGTAGTAGACAAAAATCCTAGTCGCTACTTTTGATTAAAATAATTGAATGTCAACCTGTTTAATGTAGCGATTGATTGAATAAAATTACAAACTAGTTGTACACCTAGCTGTAAAATCAAACAATCAAATAATGAACCAGAAAAATAATAAATCAATTGAAATAAAGAACAAAAGTCTCACAACATTCAGAATTCAATAACTAGGATTTTGAAAACCAAGAAATAAAAGTTTAGTTACCCAACATTACAAATTTTCCAAACTATTTCGACTGTCATTGGCGTTGGGACTATCATGGACGTTGTTTTTGTGCTTTACGCTAGCGGTCTTCTCTTCCACTGTTGTGCCACTCTAGCTTTCTCTTACAAGCCACACCGTTTACTCCTTCTTTATTTTCTACTCTAGCTGTAAGCCTTCCAACCGCCTCTCTTCTACCCGTTATTATTGCTTAATGTGATGAATAAATTGTGGAGTTTCTGGTCCAAGCCTCCCATTCACGTTTCTTTTCTACCACCCCTTACTATTGCTTGATGTGACGAATAAAGCTTGGGGTTTTTGGTCCAACCCACTATTCATTTAAAGCCCTACAAATCTCACTCCCTCTCTACGCTGTTGTTTGCTATTGGATATACGTCTGCGTTAAACGTCCCAGTAGTTAGCGTTTTGGTTGGGGCGTGTTATGGCCATGCTATGTCGTTTTTGGATGGTGCAGGAAATAATTAACATGAAATGCAGTTTGCAACAAGGGAGCTGCTGGCAATGTAAAGGCATCGTTTTCTCCTAGTCTATGTTGCCGTTTGCTTCTCTTTAGTCCTTCTATATGTGCAACATTTTGGCCTTGGCAGATGTTCCTAATATGCACTGCTTTTTGGTTTGGTTTGTTCACCACTTAATTTACTGCACGAGGCTATGTATAGTTACGTTCAAGCCTGGTTCAGATCTTTTTGTTCCAAAATATTTGCAGTTCTTTCTATTTAGTTCCAAAATACACCTTAACATAAAACAAGATTAATTTCCATTAAGCATAACTTCAAACCTCAAGAACAAAGAAAATTAATATACAAAAAGATAGAAAATAAAAACACTAAGAAGTACTCTCTGGTTTGAATGTAGTGTTGGGAACCGATCCGGAAACCGGATCCCAACCGAAACATAACGCAAAAACATATCGAAAATGGAAAATGTGAATCAAAATCAAAGCAACTCATAGCGGAAGCAAAACACATTCTTAACAAAT